>BMAO01001925.1:0-17441 GCA_019973975.1 Trichonephila clavata
TACTAATTTTTAGGACTAACAACATAATATCACAAAATACAAGATACAATAATTTCTAAAAATAAACTTATATTTTTCTACAACAAAAATGTTATATTAACATTTCGGTAGCCCATAGTTAATATCGCGAACCTTTTCGTTGGCAATATTCAAACCAAACTTAGAGTTCGCATATCAATTTGGATCACGGTCGTCCATTTCTGGTTGGCTTTAAATACTCATTCTCTACATGAGAAAAAGAGATCAGATATTTTTTCAGAAAAATTATGTAAAAAAAAATTATAAAAACTATCCCATTTCTTGCAAAAATATTTTCTCAAAAGTCCCATTGCTTCTGTTACAAACATGAGCAAAAATAGCTTTCCTTAAAGAGACACAGTACGATTCAATTAACAAAAATCGGTCAAAAAATCAAATCTAATTTTTTTAACCTAAATTTTCTTTATATACTTTTCTATAACCTCACAAAATTTGAAAGCTCTAAACTTAAAAAACGCAGAATTATGATAGTTTTTACGTTCGTTTTTATTCACATCCCTATGGCAAATCAAAATATTAAACTTGCTTATCTCAGAGAAAGATAAGATAACTAGTTTGTCTTCATTTAAAATGCTAAGGCTTTTTCTCTATATTGTGCCTAATGCTTTGAATTTTTTATTACCTATTACTAATAGTACATGTATCAAAAGTTACTATGCATTTTTGTATTCAAACAATACTTACTTTTTAAAAAATAATTGAATTCAGAATTTATACATTTTTTAAGGAATTTTCAATAAGCATTCATTAAAAGAACTATTGTACAAATACCGATCATGTTATCACAAAATCTAGGCCAACTTTTGTTGTACACAGTTTGACGTATTTGTAAATCAAATTTCATGCGTGTACTTAAATTTTTGTAGAAGGAAAAATCACTTCGTAAATTTAAGTTTTTTCCTTAAAAAATTAAATGGCTAGCTTTATATGAAATTCTGAGCACAAAATCTGTTTTACATAGTAAATACACAGGAGGCAACCAAAAAAATTTTGAAAGTCCTTTAATTAAAAAATTTTACGTAGATCGTACCATATCCCCTTAAGACCCTACAAAAAGTTTTGTTTGTGTAAGAAAAGAAAATATTTTAAGTGGGAGTAATAACTTTTTTTTTCATTCACATTTCTGCTTAAGATACAGATGCGCGAAGAAAAAAAGAAACCATATACATGAATCAGAATGAAATCATTGCATGATGAGTTCTTAAAGATTAATAATATTTAAAAACTCATCATGCAAAATTTATCATCTTTAATAAAGTTTTTAAAGAGCTTTTAAAGATTTATTCTATGAAAAATCTAGCAAAAGAAACTGGATATAGTAAACACAATTTCCATTGATTTCATAATCAGATCTTCTTTCTGGATAATATTTACCAAGAAAGATCTAAGATTTTATTACAGAATGTTTCTCTGCAATATGAAACAGAAAATTTTCCGTAGATTTTGAAGCACACCATATGTGTTGTTTTCTCCTCAGTAACACTCTTTTTAAGGAAAATTGAGTTTTACAGGAAAGATCGTTTCACAAAATGAACCAGACTGAAAAACTCGGAAACACCAAATTTAGTGAAAAATATCTCCAAAAAAACATCGAGAAGTCTCTGGAATCGACTTTTCTGTAAATTTCCGAAAAACAATGGTAGAGTCAGTCCATATTAGAATCTGCTTGTGGGTTGCCTGCGATAAGACAAAGAGACTATCAGTTCGAGTTCCTGCTGGTGGAAGTTTGTGGAGCGCTGTACAGCAGAGGTTCCCAAACTTTTTTGTCTCGTAGACCCCCTTGCCATGTTTTTCAGTTTGGGGTAGACCCCTGCTTAACTAATATTGAATTTTTGCAAATTTATCAACTTAAATTCTTTTTAACCGCTGGTACTACTACTCCTACTTTAAAAGAATTAAATTTCTTACTGTAATGAAATATAGCGTTTAAAAATTAAAAAGCATATGTTAATTAATTAAATTAATTAATAAATAAAACTGTTAAATAAACTAACTAAACAACAAAGAAATTATTTTAATGGGAGGGATGAATTTCTAGCACTACAATATTAAATTTTCAATATTTGGTATCAATCTTGTCTGGTTTAATTTTAAATCTCTTCTTTTAGTAGCGTCCAGTTTTTTTCTTTCTTTTTTTTTTCGATATTGGCAACCGTGCTGAAACTCCTTCACTCTAGGAAAAGCAATGATAAACTTCCTCACAATATTCCATAAGTCGGGACAAATGACAGGTTTGACTTTTTAGTACCAAAATTGTTGGCATCCGTTTCTAAACTTTAAGATCTCCGTTAGTGCTTATTAGTTCCTATTGTAATTTGACATTTTTTTCAATATGACCATATGAATTCATTGCCTACTGTGGTATTGTCTTAGTACTCCAAAAGCATTTACAAACCTGGTTTCAAAATCTGAATAAAAGGCATTTAAATGTTGAACATAGGTTAAAACGTTCCGATAGATTGTCTGTGACAAATTTAGAAAATTCGGGACCTCCAGTATTATACTTCTTTGGCTTAAATCAGGATCTATCCTTGTCACCTTGTAACTGCAAATTAACCTTGATTATAAATTTTCCTTTAAAATTAAAGTCAGGATCTAGTTTAATGAGAGCCAGTATCACGTAGACCCCCACTTACACCTCATGGACCCCCAAATTAATTTTCGGCTGATGTAGACCCCTTGGAGGTCGTCATAGACCCCTGGGGGTCTATATAGACCACTTTGGGAATCACTGCTGTACAGCTTGTTTATAACTACTGCCTTTTCCATTATTGCAAATGATCTGTTAATATATTTCTTTATGCATATGCGTCAATCCTTCGAGTAGTCTCTTGTTAGTCTTGGTTCAGTAATAAATTTGTTATTATTTAATTGATTGGAGTTTTGGGCTACTTGTTCCCAAGCAAATTTGCTACATGCATTGGATTTGAAAATTTATCTTAATATACTTTTATTAAGTACTCTAACTCAACATAAGCAGTAGCAAAAACTCAACAATTTTTATTCGAATGATATATCGCTAGCATCATCACTAATCCAGTACCATATGAGAAATACTACAAAACAATTTTGCAGTCCTCTCCCTTGTGAAGTATTTTACCAAGTTTTCCTTGGCAAAGAATAATACAGCATTACGCTTCCAGGAATATAAAAAATATAAATAAGAAATTCCAACTTCAAGTGACCCAAACGCAGCAATCTATTGTCCTTTAATCGAACAAATTCTGCCCTGAGTAGACCCTTGACCAAACCAATAACTGAATATTTGGAAGAACTTCAAAACAAAATACTTCACTTTTTCAATCATTCCAATCTTACCAGAGTTTCTCCTTTCTTCGAGATCTTCTGCAAAACTTCAAGAGCTTCCTCCCAATTTTCAATTTCAATGCATCATGGGAAGGGTTCTCTTCAAACAACGAAACGCGTTTTCTGAATAGAGTAATTTCTTTAATTGGGACCACCAATCCTTTTTTCCCTCTCGAGGATTGCTGGTACGTTTGGGGATTTGAGAACTTCTTTCATAACAAGATTTGGTACTTTAAAAAAAAAGAAAGTGAAAGTGCCAGAAGTTTTTGAAAAGAATCTTTAAACACCCGAAAACTGTCGATTAATTCGTGAGATTAAAAAAAAATTGAAAGGGAAATGGAAGGATTTTTATTTTTACTACAAAGTGACAAGAAATCCAATTTCACCATTAGAGAATACATTTTTTTCTCACCCTTTTTAAATATATATTTATTTATTTATTGTTTTTGTTTTTGGAGATGGAATGATTAATTGTTTTCTTCTCTGTTTTTTATTATTATTATTCTCTTTAACTTCCCAGTGAGACATTGCATTTTTCTGCCAAATACTTTTTTTTATGAAAAAGTATTTCGAAAACATTTATTCTTGTTTAAGACTTGTCTTTTTATTCTTTTTATCCTTTTCGTTTGATGATGAATCTTTCATTTTAATTGTTCGTGATCGAAGTTTCTCTCAAATGAATTATTCAAGAAAAACTTCTGTTTAAATATAATCTAGAAAATTCAGCGTTTGTTCTTAACTATTAACTTCTTTGTTGATTTGTTTATTTGTTAAATGTTCTCCTGCTGCCTGTTTATACCCGACAAAAATTTCGCTAATCACAACTAATACTAGCAATTCCGTCTCTCATCCGGTGAAGTGGTTAGCGATAATGACTGCAGTGCCGTAGGGCCTGGGTTCGAATCCCGGAGAAAGGCACGGATGTTTGTAAATTTTTTGTGCCTTCACAGCATGGGGGTACTCTAAATAGCCGTCAAAACGAAAGTCCTCTCGTAAAGTTGGTGGAAGGGGAAGAGAGGTGGGAGGCCCCTGTTAACGCGCAGGAAGTCCTCCCTCAAAATTGGAGTGGAAACGAGTCAAATCATACTATCACCTGTGTGGTGCTCAAAGCTACGGCTAATGACAGCCCTTTGCCATGATGAATTTCGTGAGCCTTGATCCGGCCTTTGCCGATCAGGTGGCATTAGTAACAATACGGCAACTAGTAATTTTCAGCAGCAATCAGATGTTGATAATATTGATTCCAAATACATATTTATCTAGCTATTACCCATCCAACTCACTGGGTATGTCATAGCGTTTTAGAGGACGCGGTAAACTTGTGGTCTAGGTAACTGACTCGTCGCAGGCATGTCATAAGTTCGAGCCTGGTACCGCTGAAGACCCACCATGAACAAGGAGTCAATGCACGTTATATATGTCCGAGGCTCAAACGTCTTCCAATTTGTGTGGTGGGAATTTAGGAGAGGAGGGTGCCAGAGCTCAGGTGTTGCCCTTGTCACTTGACCATGGTTAAAAATTACGATATCCATCGCCAAATGCCCTCGAACAGCTGAATAGCATTCACTCGTTCACTTATAGCATTATAAGGCTATGAATTTTTTAAGTTATTATTATCTAAGTCCACAAATATTAAGCTTTAGATCAGTGTTTCTTAAACTGTGAGGCATGCCCCCTAGGGGGGGGCGTGATAACCCTACAAGGGAGGCGCGAGTTTATCAAAATGTCGAAAACAAAAGATCATAAGGAAGCAACAAAAAAAACACATTCCATAATAAAAAATAAAATACGCATTTACATTGATGTAATGCACTTATAAATGAACCACAACACTGCACAATGTGTTTCATAATTAATGTAACAGTACTAAGAACAAGTTTAATAATTACTAGTGACCCTATGGGCATGTTATAAAGTTATATACAAAATTTAATACTTATCTTGATAATTTGTACGGTTTATAATTAAAGTAGTGTTGTAGCTTTACGTCAAAGTATATTATTATTCAATTCAATACATTGTTATTGTAAGGAAGGGGGAGGGCGCGATGAAAATTATGATTGAAAATTGGGTCGCAAGTATAGAAAGTTTGAGAAGCACTGCTTTAGATTGTATTGAAAATTATTATTACAGCACTTCCACTTGATTTAAAGAGGATAGGGCTTGAATTTTTAAAAGAGAAGTATATTTATCATTTACGCCCTTGTATCCCCCTCCCCTTGGATTTTAAAACAAAACTACTAAACAAAAGAAACATACCATACAGAGTTTAAAGACTAATAGAGTAGGTCTAATTGTGGAAAAAAATGGATTCTTTTTATTAATAATGCCCCCTTAACCTCTGCAAATGCCCTTGTGAGTCGATTTCCGCAAAACCCGTTTTTAGCTAATCTCTACTCAATAGAAGAAAGATGTTTGTCACAAATTTTAAAAGTTTGTGAATATTTTAGTTAAAGAACGGGGGGCGGGGGTATACACATAGCTTCCCCGGCAACCCACTTAGTAGTCAATTTCCCTAAAACCAGCTGTTTGCAGATATCTACTCAATAAAGAAATCGTGCTTACCAAGTTCCAAGTTTGCAAATCTAATAATTTAAAAACGGGATTTTTTTTATCTATTACGTCCCCATAACTCTCAGCAACCTGTTTAATGTTTGCCTAAATTCAAGTGCGTGGGTGTAATATGGATTAAAAACAGAATTTTTTTTTATCTATAACACCCCCTCAACCTCCCTTAGGAGTCGAGTTTAGCAAAACAGCTCTTAGCAGATCTCTACTCAAAGAAAGGAACATGCCTGCCAAATTTCAAATCTGTAGAATAATTCCGTAGATCTCCTGATAAGTGAGTGTGAGTTGCTTTACTCCTATAAGTATAGATAAATAGTGAAATACATATAGATTGATAGATTGAGGACATTCTTTAAATTGTGGTTGGTGTGGGTTAAACAAGAGAAGTTCATCCTATTGTTTATTAAGCATGAAAAATATCTATCTATCATACAAGGAATGTTGGACACACATAATTGGATCTCAGAGAAAATAACGAAATATTTTCCCCTGAGTTGTATGATAAAGACCTTACACTTTGTTGCAATTAAAGAATAAAGCTGAAACAGTAGATTATTCTGAAGCAGTAACGAGGGAAGGCATGTTGACTGTTTTGAAATTAATTCTGGATCTTTATTCTGCAAAAGAGGAATTCGTATTATAAAGAATAACATACAGATTTAAGATATAAATTTGAAGAAAAGGGTGTATAGAAATCAATGATAAATATTGCTAAATTAATATTACTGACTTTTTAATACCTTTTGATTTAAATATGCATATATAAATTAATATATTTTTATGTGTATGCGTTTTGTACACCTTGCAATCATGTAATTCATACATGGATTAAAATTTGGTTTGCTGATGGTCTCACTTAAATCTTTAAAATTACTTACGTATTCTTATATATTTTTAATTAATAGCCAGCTATTAATCCAATGTGTGTACCTAAACCTTTACTACAAACCTGTAGGTACTTAACTTATATTATGTTTCTTAGTCCCACGTTCTACATAACTTTGGGGCGTCAGTGCGCTTAAAATTCCAAGCTTATTCAAATGAATGAGGGAAGGATATTGAGGAAAGACCTCGTAATTTTGATCCACGGTCAAGTGACACCCCTGTGGTCAGACGGTCAAGGAACCCTTCTCTTCTAACTTCCCCAATAAGCCATTGGTGTGGGGGAGGGGGATTTTAAGCCTTCATAGATTTAACATGCATTGGTTCCTCTACACGGTGGATTTTCAGAGGCATAATTGGATTAGAGGATTTTAGAGCTGTAAATTATAACTCGACGGTCTCGATTTCGTGACTATGCCCGCTAGGCTACTGTAGCCTTACTATGTTTATTCGAATTTTATACCTTATACCATAATTATGACTCATTAAACTTTCTTAAACTTATTTTGAGGGAACATTTTTGGCAACTAAGTCGTCAGATAGTAAATTTAGCTTGCTATTTACCTTTTAATGCAAGTTTTGTCGAAAAAGTTAGACTTTTATCTTCTCAACTAAAATGTTCCCCTTTGAGTACATCTTGGAAAGCACTATTAAGATGTTAAAAGATAAGATGCTTCTGATGTCGTCAAGAGAATCTTGAAATGGCGTCTCAATATTTTTCTTGTCCCATCCGTCGTAAATTCGACCATCTAGACGTCTATATGGGACAATCAATCGAAGATAAACTGTACTTGTTTCGGATAGGATTTATTGCCCATATATGGATATAAACTAAAAAATTGCTTTACTTCGGTATAAATTGTCTTATTTGTTTGAACGCCAAATTTGTTCGAAATGCAGCAAATGCTAATAAAGACATCGAAGCACGCCATTTACGAGCTATTAAACTAGAATTTAATAGGTCATTTAGCTATTTATTTCACTTAAAACTAAAAGAGAGCAAATCTGCTGTACTGTTTCATGGCAAAAATTAACAACTTTGGAAAAGACAATTGTTTTAACAGTTTAAATACTTTTATTTTCATATCTCGTTTGTGTATATATCGGAGAAAGACGCTTTTAACGGGGAATATCACATATTTTGCTCTAAGAAAGCTTAAACTGAAAATTAAATTGTCCTAATTACTGTATGTAATCGGTAAGAGCAACATCTTCATACATACGTAACTAGGCATGTGTTTATAAATTAGAGAACAGAGTGTTTTCAAATTAATTATTTACTGTTTCGCAATTAGAAGGAAATTATAGATTTTTTTATCATTATTTTTCTTTTTAAAATAAAGAAAAGTGGGGGAAAATGAGCAAAACAAAGTGCAGCTCAAAATCATAATGTATTCAGCATGGATAAATGGAAATTTACTTGGATGATTCAAAAATCTCGAGTTCAAACATTTTATATTTCCATCATATGATCTAACAAAATGTAACCAAAAAAAGATTCTATGCCAGGGGTCGGCAACATTTAGCTGTGGCGTGCCAAACCAATCTACCAAAATGATTGAGCGTGCCACACGGTAGGGTATTTGTGAAACAATTCTATTCCCGTGATAATGACGTAAAGTTAGAGAATAGAGGTCAATAATACAGTTAATTAAATAAGAAATTCAAATAAGAAGTAGGCAACCTAAAATATAAGTATTAACATCCATTATAGTTAAATAAAAAGATAGATAAAAGTTTCAATCCGAACCTAATCCTAAGCTACTCTATTTTCGTATTGCAAAATCAAGAGTATAATTTGTGACTCAATTTGACACGATTCTGATAATTCAGCTAAACTATTTCTTTACAGACTTTAAATATTTTTTGTACGAGGAAATATTTTTTACTTAGATATGTAGAACCAAAAGCATAAAGCAGTGTACATGCAATTTTCTTTCTTCAAACAAGTAAATCTCTTGTGAGCAATGGCATTCAATAATTTACAAAATAGCTGTAAATTTGTCTTGAGATATATTTTTCAAAAGATTCTTGTCAAATAAGGTCCATTACAAACTTATCAACTTCAATCCACTCAAATATTGACAAATTTGTCAAATAGTGCAGAGTACCGCTGAAAATTGTACCGCGTGCCACATGTCGCATGCGTACCATAGGTTGCCGACCCCTGCCCTAGACCATCAACCGAATCAATTAAATTCTCCATTTTAAATTCTAAATTACAAAACAAAATTCTACTCCTGTTGTTTATTTCATAATTAGGGTGTTAATGAAGGGTGCTAATCAACATAAAAGGACGTATGGAAATGCATATTATTTGGAATGACATTTTGACGATGCGAAAGTATACAGACGAGATACTGTGACCTAATGACATACCTTGCACTTCAGCCACTGATGATTCATTTCTTGTAATGTATGATAATGCTAGATTTTATGCAGCTTGACTTGTAGAGAACATGTTTGAAACTGAACCAATAAAGCGTAAGAGGGTACAACATGCTCCCTTGACTTAAATCCAATCCAATCCAGCCTGCTTGGTACACATTCAATCAATGTATTGTAATGAGATCAACGCCTCCGCCCACTTTTGGAAGAAAGGAATTATATTCCTCATAGTGCCTTATAAATAAAACCATTGTAGTCATAGATACAGTTGTGTATCAATCTTAGTTGTCTAAAAGGACCACACACCCTATTATAAAGTTGTTATATATTCATACTTATTAAATAACATTTTATTTTTCATTTGCATGTAACCAATCAAATTGTGCTTACCTGAAGTATCTTTTTTTTATGTTTTATTTATAATTTCAAAGAACTAAAGCTCCCATATAACGTTTTGTGTCTTCTTTTCTATATTTCATCTTAACACATGTGTACTTTCCTTGTTATGTCCATGAACGGCTGCCTGGCATCGTTTTTCTTCTTTTTGATAGCTCTAATAATTTTTAAGTTGTATATTAAAACTATACCTGATTCAAACTTATGTTGCTTATGCGTTCAATTCAAGAAATGGCGTTAGGGTGACTTAGATTAAAGGATGAGAAAAATTGTTGTACATGAGCAGAAAGACTTTAAAACTGTTATACGCATTCTATAAAATGTAGCCCCACTATAAGATATGTCTTGCGGGGTAATATACTAAAAACTGTGCTGAAAATTACAAAGAACTGTATGCGAAACTCCATTAGCGTAATATAGGAATTCCAAATAGTGTCCCACTTTTTTAGTCTTTAAATTAATAATTACCTACGAAACACTTAGATAATTCCAAAACACACACACACACACAATTCTCGAAACTTATATCAATGGGGTAAATACATAGAATAACCTGATTGATATTCAAGGTTTAGTGACTGGTACAACGTATGCCTCTCCAGTCTTTCAAGTTTCGTTTTAACCTCAAAAAAGTATGCTGAATAATATGTTCAGTACACTGTACTAAATGATATTCCCTGTACAGTGTACTGAATAATATAGGCACTATAGTCATATAGTCGTGAGTTCGTAGCCAAGGGTATTCGAGGCTCAACCATACGGTCTAATCCTAATTCTTTTAAATCCATGTCATTCTGAATAATGGGGACATGACTTGGAAGTTAGGAAACAGAGGTAATAGCTCAAGAGCTTTTTTTGACAATTGATAGTCAAAACCTCCATCAATAATAGCCATCTCGTAACTTATGATATGTTAATGAACATTAACTCTTTGTAAATGATTGATAATGGACGATAGCCATTTTGTCCATTAATTGGTTTTTATCTATACATGGAGCAAAATGAAATTATACATTCCGTGATATGATAACTATTTCTTTTAAAAAATACCAGTCAGAAATTCAAGAAAAAAACAGATATTTATATGCAAGTTATTTTTATACTTAATTTTTAACAAGATGTCAAAAAAACCACCAGATAATACCACATATTTTCAGAAAATTCTTTTTTATTCAATTTAGTAATTTTAGAACGCAAAATATTACATTCAATTCAAAGAAATAACATATATCTTTTCCTTTCTTCCCCCTCCATTAACTAATAAAAATTCTGGTATGTGTAAGGGCTCAAATAGCATCTTTTATTTGTCTTGATCAATATTTTTCGGTACAGGGAAAAACGCAGAAACTCATAAACCTATCGAAATAAGCGTTGTTTTCCTTTTTCTTTGCAACGTTTTTTGTATTATATTTTGGAAAGAAATATTTATTTTTTTCAAAACGAGAGGGAAATAAAAAAAAGACAAAAAGGGAGAAAAATCTTGACTACCGCTTAATAAAATTTACCCAGCGGGTAATTGCTGCAATGCTTTGAGACCGACTGAAACAAAAGCAGCAAAGACCGAGACCGAAGGAGCACTAAAAAACGGGAGGAGAATTAAATAGAGGAGACTTGCGGAAATTGCTTGCATTCCGTGTAAAGAAATAAAGGAAACCTACCCCCCAACATCTGGCACAGTTAAGCGTCGTGTTGTCGGTATAAATGAGAAAACTTCATTAAGTTCGTTAAAAAAACAGGCTTTTTTTTTCTTAAGTACCTTTTGAAACAATTTCATAATATTTGATTCTGGTGAAAGTCCAGTGCATTTGGGATCGAAGCATTAAGTAGAAAGTATAGAAGAGCATTTTGATCTAATTACCGTGATGCTACGAAAATTTAAGCATTTTAATTCTATTGAAAACTTTATTTTGATTTTCATTAATAAATACATTTATCAAATTATGCCTAAAAGTGGTTTATTTAAAAATAAGCTTGTTGCAATAGTTTATATAAAAAAAAACCCTTAACGTTCATTCCACTACTTTAACTACGTCTATTGCACCTATTTAATCATTACGAATTTAGTCAGAATTCATGGAGAAACAGTTCCTTGCTCCTTTAATATGCAGAAAATTTAAATTCTTAATACACTTAGAGAAAGCCAGAATCAATTACGTTTGATTAATCTGCAAAGATTTTTTATTAATTGTTTACTTAAATTTAATTTCTTACAGTTTCGCATTGGGCAAAAGTAGGCTTTACTACAGGTAAAAAAAAGAAAATTTCAGTAAAATTATACTGTATTTAACCCGAATCATACTTACGAGCTTTATTTGAACTGAGTTTAATTTTCGTCACATTTCTGAAGCAACGCGAGGGCTATTGGCGACGGACCTTGTAATTTTGAATCAGGGTCAGGAAACCAGTACGATTTTGGAGCTAGATCTCCTCTTCAAAGTTCTAGACCTCGCTAAGGGAAAAAATTTGAGCTCTGACAGATTTAATGTGCATCAACCCCTCAACATGGCTAATCCGCAGTAGGATGAACTTACAATTAGCTGGCTGCGAGTTTATGACCATGACCACTTGGCTACCCGATCATCATAATTAAGAACTGCTATTGCTGTGCTGTGGTTACGGTAGCCTAGTGGTCATGCTCATGGATTCGTAGCCGGCGTATCATGAGTTCAAGCCCCAATACCACTCTAGACCCACCGTGTAGAATGGGTGAATCTCTGGAAATCATCTGGAAATGAAATTTTTCTTTGCGTTGTACTAGTCTTTTGTATTAAATGTTAACAAAATGTTCGATGCGGTCCCTTTTGATATTCATTTAACCATTGGAATGGGCGTCTAAATAACTGCGCATACTTTTCATGATGTTCCTCATATCGGATGATGTGGAACAGATGCTGCATGATTCATTTCATTTTCGTCTTCGGAATCTGCATGTATGATGCTTTTGAGTTTCAATCCAGCACCAAAATGTCTTTGTCTGCCATAATTAGGGCAGTTCATCACTTCTTTCTAGAGTTAAATGTTCTGAAACATTCTGAGGTATCATTTGTTTGTACCAAATAAGTAAAGCCGTCTCCAAATTGTCGAGTTTGGCCGTTCCCATCTATTTTTGCACTGACTCAAACTTACTCCATTCAAACATTTCTGTAATTTTACCTCTTTTTTTTAGTTATGGTTGATAATGTTGAGTTAGCAATACCAAAATCTGTACACATTTCCGTTTACGTCTTCTGTTTTTCATCAACAGTCTCAAGAAGCTTCATCTTCATTTTAAGCGAAATAGAAGTTTGCGTTCTCCTGAAATCTTTGCGATTGTGTTCGCAAAAAGATTCTTCTAAAATAGATATAAAAAAACACGTAGCAAACTTACTGACTTGTTACTTGTTCAAACAAACTTGTCACCGAATTCCAAGTTTAAATGATAAGAGATGAGATGTTTTTGTGTAGCGTTCGTAGGGGAGGAGGGTGAAAGAAGTTTTGATAAACAAAATTGGCTCGTGTCACAGGCTATTCCGAGCGTATTTCAAAGCCAAGATAGCCTCCTTTCTACGAAATATGTGAAACCACCTATCTTTCATTTCACACTCGTCTTAAATCTCGCTTTTGCAGCTGGTATTTTCCGTATTTTATTCATTCCCAGAAGGAAAATCTTTTCATGTTAAGAGAAAAAAAATGCATGAAAATACATAGAAGTTGGTCGGGAACGTTGTATTATTTCGTTTTAACCAAAACTTCGCCTTAAACATATTTCACTTTTTTGTACATTTTTAAATAATCAACATTACCCAAAAATTAAGGTATCCTACTGCCCTAAAACTGTGAATTTTGCCAAATATTGACAAATTTTCTTATGATTTCATTTTAAATGCCCTCTTATTAGCTTTATAGAAGTACTAAGTTTATCATTTTCTATTTACTAGAACAAAAACTACAAGTGTTTTAATAAAAGCAAATGTCACTGCTTTAAGCAAAAAGTCGTATCCTAAAATGCGATTTAGTCGAACTGTTTTTTTTTAAAATGCTCAAACAAGGACAACGATTGCTCAAAAAGTTTTGATAATAATTAACTGAATTTTTTTTTGTATGTTCTGTGTAATAGTAGAAGTGTTTTAACCTTCAGATTTATCAATCACTGTTTTATTACTAAATTTACAGTCCCTTATGTTAATATAATCACTGTTGTTTTAAGCAATTTCATATAATGTCTAAGATAAAGGGCTCTAGCTTTTGTAAAAATTAAAATATTTCTTATCCTGAAGGTCATTTAAAAATGAATAACATAGCAACACATCAGAATTGAAAATTTTTTCATAAACTTTTGATTCAGAATAGGCTGCGTTTATGCTATTTATTGTACAATTTTACCCATTTTTTTCCATTTTAGTAATAATAATATCTTTTTCTCTTCTTAATTTTAGCATATTTTTCTTAAAATGTCTAAACAAAACTTAAAACAACAAAAAATCTCCATATCTCCCTTTTTTTTAAAAAAAAACAATTGTCGCAAATAGTCGGATACCTTAACATCAAACATTTTCCGTTCTTCTACAAACTTAACATCAGACAAAAGTGACATAGTTATTGCATATTTTTGAAAGTTACATTAATTACTAGTGAAAGCCGCATGATGCCGACACAAAAACTCGTATGACATTTCTACTTTTTTCAATAGAATATAATGGTAAGGATTGGAACAATATTTGTCAAATATAAATAGAGGATAGATTCTCAACCAATTTTTATTAAGGTATACTATTAACAATTTCAAAATTTGGCGGTAAACTACCAATAAATAATAAAAGAATTTTATTTATCTATAATACACACTACTTAAAATAGTATATGATAATAATTTGCAATGTTAAGTAAAATAATATGTACGACAAAGATAATCAAATGTTTATTGAGTAATTAATTACAAATAATTATAAAAATACATTTAATGCAAAATTTGAGCTAGTTGATTTTCCATAATTTCGTGTATATTCGTCGTAAAAAAAGATAATTCCTCTCTCATTCAATCATCTATATTTCAAGTCTCGATCTCTTTTTTTTTTCTTTTCATTTTTATAGTGAAAATCCAAATTCGCGCCAATAACATGTAGAAAATTGTAACAATATTTTTAAAACTTTTTTTCTATTGTGGCATAATTGCCTCTAATTTTAATCCAAAATGAATTAATTGACTCTTCCGAATGTTTTGAACCCAAATCTTAACTATTACAGAGTGAAACTAGTCCTTCCTCTTCGTTCAAAGTTAATTCATATGCAGATGTATCCGTTATCACTAATGGATTACGAACCCAATCAAATTTTTATATCTAAATTTGGGAAGTATGTGAATAACTCTCTCTCCTCTGGTGTAGTCTAATGGTCACTAACTATTTTATGAATAGTTCATTTCTCTAAAGCGACTGAATGATTCGGCTCCAGAACTTTTATATTTTTCTCAGAGTATATTTAATAATTTTTTAAAAAAAATTGGCAGCATGCAAGAGTGCCGCGGCACATTGGTTGAGAAACTGAGAAATAGGACAATACATCTCTATTACTCAGTGTCTATCTTGAACACTTTCAAATTTTAAAACTTTTAAAGAACACTTAAAGTAGTTTGTCATTACACTTGAATCTCTTCTCGAATTTTAGCTAGACATATAATTAGAGGAGCTTCCAGCTCAAAGTTTTGTTGTTGAGTTAAGTACTGAAGAGGGGTCTTCAACATTTTACCATCCATTAAAGTGCTTAAATTAACGTAATTAACTTTCGGCGTATATCGTAGTTGTCAATAGAAACTAAGAGATTATCGTTATTGTTTCAAATTCCGAAATAAGTGTTTCGCATAAAGTTACTATGAGAGATTTTCGCCTTGTAGCTTTTAATGTCCGAAGTTTAAAGAGTATTAAGATCGAGAAAATGTTAAGAAAGCAGTTTGATGTTATATAGAGAACTAAATGACCGGAGATCATGTATTTGGTTTCTTACTGCCAATTTTTAAGTGTTGAAGATATTATTACATGTTAAACATCAAAACTTAACTTCAATATTTTCGCGGTCATGGCCGGCGTGTCGCGGTTCGAGTGCTGGTGCACTGAAGACCCGCCGTGTGTAGGAAAGTGATGCATGCAAAATCTGTTAAGTTCAAACTGTCCCGTTTGCGTGGTGTGGTATTTCGGAGCGTGTGATGTGAGCTCAGGTATCTTCCTCGTCACTTGACCGAGGCTCAAAATTACTAGGTCCGTCACCAATAGCAATCGTTTTGATTTGCGACGAAAAAATAACTTTTTTCTGTCTCTCAATATCTTTACGTACTTTGCTGTAAAAATTGGAAAATTAAAATGTTATATCTCATGTCGAAAACTAGACTGTCTGTGAGAGAGCAATTTTTATAAAATAAGAAAAAGAAAAAAAACTAAACTCGGTGGCCCATGAGAACCAATTCCTATTGTGCCCACTTCAATTTTCATGACCTTGATCACTGATGAGCATGAGCAGATGTTATGGTCAGAGGATCAGAGTCTAATGCGAAACCCTCAGTGCTCAGTTCCAAAGCAGACTTGGTACTTATTTATTGAACCCCTGAAGAGATGAAAGTCTGAGTCGACCTTGGTCCACCCGAGGTTTGAACCATGGACTTGTGCCGTGGAAAAGATATAGAAAACGCTGCAAAAAATTTTCGCGTTTTACTTAAAGTTAGTATAATATAAAATTTTATATACTCTAACCGAAGGAGGCTAAATTTCCCCCCTTTATTTCTAAGAGTACGATATAAAATATATGATACAGTAATGTAAGATATGATGGGAATTCAGAAAATCATTTTTTCAATAATATTTTAAGGTATCCGACTACGTTCGGAACCGCGGTTTTGTAAAATCGTACAAACGATTTTTTTTAATAATTAGTGCCACTTAGATTAGAATACACCTATAAAGTTGTTTCAAGATTTTTCTTGCAAAAAAAATTATTTAAATGAAACATTTTGGCAAAAAATGCACAATTACCTATTTTCAAAAAATCCTCCTTTTATGGAAAATGCTGCTATAAATAATATTTTGCCTATATATAGCACCAACCTCTGATTACAGCTCTTGAACTAGGATTTTGAACCATATAACTTAGAGAAGTGGATTTATATCCATATTTTAGTATATCAAGTGAAGAATTTTAACTAAAAAAAAACAATGGTATTTATTTCACACACAATTGGTAATATCTCAAAAAATATACAATATGAACATTTCAAAAATCCTATTTCAGGCTCTCTGGTGAAGTCTTAGCTATATATATCCAAAATATTGTTCTCATAGAAGGATTTTTCATAAAAGGAGAATGTTTTGAAAATATGTAATTCTATGCGCATTTTTTTCCAAAATATTGCCTCGAAATGTTTTTTTATTGTAATAATATTCTTAAAACAATTTTATAATTGTATTTTGATCAAAGTGACACTAAATATTAAACAAAATATTCGTTTGTACGCTTTTCCAAAATCATTTTTTCGAACGTAGTCATATACCTCAAGAAAATTTATATTAATAATTCGTTATAATCAATTTAAAAAAAAAAAACATTTTTCTTATTTTTCTCTTTTAGAAGAATTTGTTATAAAATTTAGGAAAACGTGTTTTTTCACATTTTTTGGTATTAATAATATATTTATTATCAATAAATTTGTAAACTAGTGGTAAATTTTTATTTAAATGATTGATATAATAATAAAAGATGAAGTAATCAGAGTTTCTTTACTAGAAATTTTCTAGATGTATTATGCTTCAGAGATAAATCACAATAGCCTTGTATTTTGTAATGCCTCAACCTACTACATGACTGATATAAAAAAATAAAAGATTGGTGTCTATTCTGTA
>BMAO01001926.1:0-25855 GCA_019973975.1 Trichonephila clavata
GGGAATCCACTGGAGGGCAATGCTTTCTCTAGACTTCCCAAGTTCAGCTAATTTCATTCTACAGGAATTCACTGGAGCACTTTCATTATATCTTGAGTTTATTAGAGACAAAATGGCAGCTTGAGAATCGATAAAGAATACAATATTATGTTCAGAACAGCTTTCGAATTTATCAATTGCAAATGATATTGCCGCTATCTCACCATCAAAATTGTCACAATACTTTCCAACAGGATAACTAATACTGAAAGCACTTGAATGGCTCCAGCACCAGCATTTTCAATAGCACTTCTGCTGAACCATCTGTGTATACATGGAACCATTTGTCAAGAGGATATCTGTAATGTATAGTAGCAAGGGCAGAACTTTTTAAGTCACTTTATATAGAAAATTGTTTACCAACACTCCAGACAAGATACAGGTGACTCTCCAAAGTCATCTGGCACATAATAGGGTTAAGTTCTGTGGGAAAACTTGGCGTTGGGTGTAGGAATATCGAAAGTATCATAAAGATCATGAACAGTTGAAAGGAAAGACTTATGAGTTTTTAATCTTTCATTTGTGTCTATAATAATTTAGGAAATTGTTTCCTTCTGAAGATTTTTCAACCAGGTTCAGGGCACTTTGTGAAGGATCTATAGGATTTTCACTAATCTCTTCTTTTCCCCTTCAATCAAAATATTTATTTCAACCAACCTTCATCGGGAAACCAAACGTGATTTATGTAAATGAAAAATGTTATATATTCGGTTTTGCGAATTGAAGAGAGCTAAGTAAGAGGAAGTGAGAAGTCAAGTGAGGTGATTTAAAGTAAAGTGAAGAGAGCACGCAGTTGTTGACGAGTTACGCGAGGGACAGTTACGTTATTTGGGTCTAGTCATTAGTAAAGAGGGAGTTCGAACAGACGAGGAAAAGGTAAAAGCAATTCTTTGAAATGAAATCCCCGAAGAATGCGAAAGAGGTAGCAAAATTTTTAGGAATGATGGGTTGGTATCAAAAATTTATCAAGTACTACGCGGATTTGTGTGAACCCTTAAATGGTTTGAAAAGGAAAAATTCTAAGTTTGGTTGGTCGAAATCGGCGCATAAAGCCTTTGATTGCATTCAAAAAGAAGTGACGCAAGCTCCCGTGTTACAGTTACCAGATTTTAACAAAACTTTTGAACTTTATACGGATGCTAGTTCAGTAAGTGTAGGGAAAGTGTTGACGCAGAATAATAAGCCTAATGAGTTTGCCTCGCGAACGATGAGTAAGGCAGAAAGGAACTACAGTGTGACGGAACGTGAATGTTTGGCGGTCATATGGGCATTAAATAAATATCGCACTTTTTTCGGATCTTTTCGGTGAAGGTGATAACAGACCACGCAGCACTCACCAAATTAACGAACAGGAAGAATTTGTCGAGTAGAATGGTAAGGTGGACGCTTAAGTTGGCAGATTTTAATGTGGAATGGGAGCATCGCCCAGGTACGCAGACTGTGGTGGCAGGTATATTAATTAGAAATCCAGTCTCTCTCGGTAGCAATGATGACGCAAAGGTGTCTTGTGCGATGTTAGGTCGTTGGTATTATCGTTTAGGGAACAGTTGATGGAAGAACAGAGGAATGATCCAGAGTTGGGTCATATTTATAAATTTCTGGAAAACCCTGACGATAGCTCGATTAACGCGTCAATCTGCGGAAATTGGTCCCGCGACTTCAAACTTATAGACGGGTTGTTATACGATGTAAAGTATACAACCACGCTAGGTGAACTAAGAGTTTTCATTCCATAAACACTGCGTAATGAGGTTATGCGAGAGTTCCATGACTCGCCGATGGTGGGCCATTTAGGGAAGAAGAAAACTTATCTGAGATTAAAAGACGCGTGTTATTTTCCATTTATGAGGAAGTTTACATTTAAATATGTATCCACCTGTGACCTTTGCAGAAAATTAATTTCAAGAACGAGCTACCAGCTGATCGATTAGTTCCGATAATTACGAATTTTCCAAATGAAATTGTATCTTTAGATTTATTAGGCCCATGCCCTGCCACTAGTCCAGAACGTTATAAATTTATTTTAGTGATAACGGGAATAATTTTTCTAAATGGGTCGAAATTGTTCCCTTAAGAAAAGCCTCGGCTAAGGCAATTGCCAATGCATTTTTTGAAAATTATATCTCGCGTTATGGAGCTCCAATAAAGTTTAAAAGTGACAATGGCCCTCAAATGATATCCGAAATTTTTGAGCATGTGTGTCGCATGTTGAACATAAAACATGTTAAAACGGTGGTCAATCGACCTCAATCTAATCAAGCAGAGAGAGTTAACCGTACTCTTCTACAAATGATTTCGAGTTTTGTAGAAGAAAATCAACTTTTGTTGAAGCTTAGATCTTGTGAAGAAAAAAGTTCGAATTATTAAAATTTTTTTAATAAACTATGTTTTTATAACGAACTAAAAAGTACAAAATTTCTCTTTTTCGTTTTTGTTTTCTTCTTATTTTTTCACATTTACATGCATTGTCATCCACTTCTGAGCTGTGGTCCAAAGTTCAAGTCTCTGGCTCATCGGAATGTCAGTTTAAAATCAATTACAAAATTCCTCCCGGACAGACACAAAAAAACGAGTTAATAAAAACATCGCAACATTAAGTGTCAATCGTATTATCACTTCTAAACGTATTGTTTTATAAAAACAAAAAGATATTTAACAGTTAGAACATAAATTCGTTTTTCACACATGCACGAGTCTTTTATTCTTATTTCCATTTTCAGAAGAATTTTTATATTATAGTAAGAAATTGTAACGCCCTCACCCTCTCCTTTCTCACATACAGAACACTTTTTTTTTTGTTTTATTTCTCTTAACCACACGAGTGTGTATTCGATTTTAGGGAACACCTTAATCTTTTAGTCGCTTAATCTGGAATTAGTCGCTAATCTGAAAAGTATATGGAATTAGTCACCAAATCTGAAAATGGTATATGCAATAAGTCGCCAAATCTGAAAATGGCATATTCAACAAGTCACCAAATCTGGAAGTGGAATATGGAATTGTTGCCAAATCTGTTAATCGTTATTCCAGACGATCCTGATAAGGACAATGGAACAAAATTATAAAGTTATTATATTGTCATCGGTCCTTAACAAGTGCAAAATTTCGAATTAATCTGACCTTTTAAATTGGGTAAAAATCAAGTTCAAAGATTCCGTTCCATACAAGTGAAACAGAAAAGCGTGTTAAAAAGAGTTGAAAGTTAAAAGAAAACTAGCTAATTTTAATATCAATGAAATTATTTTGCATATACGTATCCATTGCTATAGTTAAGAGAACATGGTTTGTGTAAATATCAACTTTGGATTATAAATCGAATTATTAATTGATGCTCTTTTTTCATAAGACCAGCTTCCACTTCCAGAACGAGACATACACATACTTCATTACAGTTCGAAGTATTTAGAAAATGCAATTGATTTGTTTTGTGTTTATTGTAAATTTTAATTTTTTTTTCTGAATCATTTTTCTGAATCATCATGTTAAGTCAATATAACACACGTGTTTTTAGATGGTTTTTTCCCTCTCTTTTTTTTATACATCAAGATAAATATATTAATATTATGTTGTAATTATAAATACATTTTAAAAGTATAATTGTGTTATTGCTGATCGGACGTATCGAAAAGGCATTTCTTAAAAATTCTTTCGGAATATTTAAAGTTTGTGAATTAGGGTCAATAATAAGTTAGGTAACGGGAACGGTTATACATTTATGTGGAACCTTAGAGAAATCTCTATTATCCACTCAATCATAATTATTTCAATGTTTACTTTCTTTTTTAATTTAAAGAGAGATAAATTTAGTAGAATTATTATAAATTTAATTTCAAATAAGATTGTATGTGTTAATACTTAAATGCTATCGAAAATATTCAGAAATGACATTTTTTTGAGGAAGCTAAAAGACAGAATATTATTGGAATGAGAAAATACCATTTATTTTTTTATTATTATAATAACCCTGAAAATACTCTAAAACACTTAAACTGTATAAGATCGTGGTGCGACTTAAATTCAAGGCTGGAAAAAAACTGTACTATTGACGCGGAACAACAAAATGTATACAATCGAGAGAGAAAAGCGATGGCGCACCATCATTGAAAGAATAGTTGCTGAAGTAAAATTTTTAGCCAGAGTCAAAACTTGGCATTCAGAACTAGTACGAAGTTGAGATAGTGGTAATTTTTTAAAGGCAGTTTAGATATTGAACAAATTTGATCGAGTTATTTCAAAACACCTCAATAATGTCAGTAAATGCAAAAATGACAAAAAATGTATTCCGTACCACTTAAGGCAGCATTTTCAAAATGAAATAATTACTATTTTATCCAAATCTATTCCTAATGTGATAACACGGATTGTCAAAAAAGTAAGTATATTACACTATAACTCTTGACTCTACACCAGATATTAGTCACGCAGAACAAATAAAGTTCGTTATTAGATGTGTGAGCACTACTGATAGTAAAGTATATAGTTTAAAATTTTTCTAGGAGTTTTAAGGAATACTACACTAGGAAGGCTTTCAGACAAGGAAACATTCTCTATTGAATCCAAAATCTCTGAAAAAATTCATTTCACCAAAATTACTGACAAATTTGTTTCTCAAAAAGCCAGAAAAGTTATTTTATGTTTATTAAGTAGTTTTTGTAGTAGAACTGATTTATATACTTTTCGTTTCTCGAAATTTATGCTTTGGTACTTTTTTTTATTAGATTGCAGATGGAGGACAAAATAATTCGAACACCTGTGAAATAATGGAAAATCTTTATTAATAGGGGTCTGAACTACCCTTTGACTGAGGTGCAATTAATGCGACGTGGGATAGATGCATAAAGGCCATGGACAATATTTAAAGGAATGTTAAGCCATTTCTCCTGCAGAACGGTCTCTAATTCCGAAAGGCTGGGTTGAGGTGGAAATTGGGAACGAAGTTTGGACTCCAAATACTCCCATAAATGTTTAATAATATTCAAGTTCAGAGACTGAGGGGACCAGGCAAGATGTTCAACTCCATCGTCATGCTCTTCTAAACACGCTTGAACACACTTGGCAGTTTGGATAGGGGTGATGTCGTCTTGAAAAAGTGGTTGCTCTTCAGGGAATACAGTCTGGACGTGATCTCCCAGAATGCTTAGATAGTGATTGGGTTGGATTTTCCCATGCAGAATAAAAAGTGGTCCAAGACCACGCCAAGACATCGCACCCCATACCATAATTGAGCCAACCCCCCATGCTTCAAAGTCAGCAAGAGGCATTCAGGATTAAACGCTTCTCTGGGTGTTCTCCAGACATAAACGCGTCCGGTCATCTGAATAGGGTGAATGACGATTCATCTGATTATATATTACCTGTTGCTACTGCTGTGGGGGCCAGCCTTTGTGATCTCTACACCATTGGCGTCGCTTGGAAGCATTAGTTGCTGTTATCAAGGGTTTACGAATTGCCACTCTGCCATAAATGTTCATAACATGAAGTTCCTTTTGACAGTTTTTGTTGAAACGGGGTCCTGGGATGACTGTTCATTTCGAATGTTATCTCGGATAACGATTACTTGTGTTTTCGGGCTACTATGCGCTTCATGACCCGTCTGTCCCCATCAGCAAGCTTTGACTTTAGGCCACTGTTGTGCTTTGAAGACGTCGTCTTACCCTCTTTCGTGTACGCTTTCATAACGGCTGATACCGTACTCCTTGCAAATCCCAAAAGGTTTGCCGCTTCCGTAACCGATGCTTCACTTAAAAGTGCTCCAAAAATCATTCCTTTTTGGAACTCTGACAGGTCTGACATTTCAACTAATAACAGACAGCTCGATAAATGCATGCAACGCAGATGACTGCTCTTGAGAGAATGATACCTTCCTCTTCACGCTCACTTGCTGGCAGACTTATGTTGCAGGTTGCTGGGCTGTAGTCCAGGTGTGAAATACATCATACTTTTTTCACAGATGTTCGTATTATTTTGTCCTCATCTGTATTTTTTCTAAATATATACTGTGTTGTTTTGATTTTCTAATTATAAAATATCTATTTTTATTTCAAAGATAATATTTTTGCTTGCTTATTATTTTGCTGAAATGTTTTGCTGCGATCATAACCCATTAGCTGACCAAAAATTAAAGTTTTGCACTTCAAATTTTGTTTGTATTTTTATTAATGTTTTACTTTTTACTCTTATGCAGGTAGATGAGTTTATAACCTCAATATATAAGTATTGGGATAAGTAATTAAATATATAAGTATTATAATAAGTAAATATGTAAGTATAATAAATAACGAAATATATATATGTATTAGTCAAAATATGAAAAATTCTGTAGAGGGGTGGCACATTAGGTCTTCGCACACGGGCGGCCGACACCCTAGGATCGGCTCTGTATATCTATATATAAAATATATTAACTCAGACACAAACAGCACTTAAACAAGATAACTCTATTTAGTAATAGAAAGGGAGAGAAACGAGATTGCGTTGGGGAGAATATATTCAATCATGCAGCTCTACCTTTAATATAACTTTATACAGAGCTTACGTATTTAATGACCGTGCTATTAGTTTAACTTTCTAAGCATCGACTTGATTTAAGATCACAGTACCTGAACTCTTGCAGTCTTATATTTCCTTTATGTTGACCTTAACACTTCCCGCTAGTTAATCTAATCACTTTCTTAATATTCCAACTTCTGGCTCTTTATGTATACGTTTCACTGCCAATTTACTTCACTTCTAATCTATTCACAATTCACTAACTCCCAAACTCGCTAATAAAGAATATATATATTAAACTTAATTTGCATATCACGCTTTCTGCCTTTTAGAGAAGATTGGTTGAAAATGCTGGCCAAAAAGAATTCCCCAGAGGTTAGTGGAGGGACGCGTATCGATCCGTCACAAGTTCAATTCTGAATCTTATAAAGGCAGATAGTAATCTTCAAAATACATCATTACAATTAATCTCAATTAAACAAACACCTATATTACAAAATTTAATATTGTTATCAATTATTTTCATAAAAATACTACTGCCATAGTTTTAATTTTCTTCAAGGAGTATACATCTGAAAAGCTTGGTTCAAATATTGAGGATGTCTATCAAAAGTCAAGGACACTTTTTGAGTATAATTAAAATGTTCTATGTTTAATTGCTAAACCAGTTCAAAAATAAAGTTATTTGTTCTATTTTAACAAGTATTTTAGATTATTGAAGTGAAAACATCTTTAGCGGCGTTGGGCACTTTTTGGTAGGGGAAAATCTTATGGGTTCGCGTCACCGACATGCTCTGACTGGCGCATGCGCAGTGTGCTGTTCGCCTTAGAATTGGATGGGTGAAATATCCTGCGCTCGCGTCACCGACATGCTTATAGCAGTATACCTGTAGCTATACAGCTGACGTATAGAGCAGTGTATATCTTATAAGTGAAATTGAATGGATTTGGTTAAAAGTTCAATGTGTATATACTGTGCATTGTTGAAATAGCGTTTGAAATTTTTATATTATTTAACATTATTTTAAATCTTCGTATTTATTCTGGGGTTTGAAAATTTTGCATTATTTATTTTCTAATATTTAATCTCTGCAATGCATCACGCAATCCGGATTAGTATTTCACAGTGGCTTAGAGGTTTTCTTACTACTGTGGTAAAACAGATTTCTAGTTATTCAACCATATTTTTATAGTGGATTTTGAAATTAAAATTTTTATAAAATCGAATAACAATTGAAGATTAATATGTTGAAGTTTAAAATATGGTTATTAATGCGAGTCATCGAGAGGATCTAACGTTAGAATTGAAAAGGTTACAAAACAATACATTACAAATGGTAACCAAAACTTTCCTAGAATTCATCTTCAACAAGAAAGGATTATCGGTATTTTCATTCAATTGTCAAAGTTTGCATGCGCATGCAGCTGACCTAAGAAATGATGCTATCGTAACAAAGTCAAATGTTCTGCTTTTCTCAGAAATTCGTATGAAAAACGAAGAACCACTTGATATTCCGAATTTCAACTTGGTTGTAAGTTATTAAAGACCCGAAGTTCCAGCAGCAGGCGTGGCTATTTATCACAATGCTCAAGATACGCCACACTTCATTACTTCACATATGGACATACTTACTAAATTCACTAGAAGCATTGGTGTTAATGTTTCTGATATAGGCGAAATATGCGTTGCTCGTTGCGATTCCGAGAATGGGCAATACATATTAATGGTTGAAGTTTATACACTCATGTCCATAAATTAAGGATAATTCAGAATCACACAGAAATTGAACTCTAAAATAAAAATTTCACCTGTAGAATTATCACACACATCTTGAAGAAGAATATGCAAATTACAGGAAACCACCAGATGCCGCGAATAGTACGTCACAATGACGAGAGTGTAAGAGAGGGGTATATAAGGAATGATGGCAAAGAAGTAAAATTGTTCACAAGCGCTTTAAAAGCCTTTCAGTGCAATAACCACATAGTTATGACACAAAGGTAGAATCATATTTAGATATTGATTTAAATAAGTCTATGAAGTTTTCAGAATTCTTAGTGTCTTCGTTTGTTTTAAGAGATTCCCTGTGACCTCTAAACACCAGATTATGATAGGCTAAGAAATTTATGATATCAGTTTATCTCTCAAACAAATTGTAGCAATGTTTTTGAGATTCAAGAATTCGCATTTTGTTTTCTCGGTCTAATGTTTTTTGTTTTTTTTTTCGTGCTTTATTCCTTTCTCTAATGTTATCAATCGGAACATATAGTCTATATGTTTTTTAGTATTCTCATGTCTGTGTAAAATACTACTTAATCCAACCACTGCCCCCTTCCTGTACCATTTGAGTTTGTGAATTGCCAAATAGTCTGCATGGAAATCAAAAAACACTTTATTTTTAGAACTTGAATAAACCAATCTGCGACGACGTTAAGTTTCGCGATTATTTAGTTTATTTGAGAAATGAAAATTGTAAAAGTGTCCATGATCATCCTCTTTAGGATAATATTCCCTCCTGTTATTTAACTGCTATGTGGGATCGCTTTGAACTATATCATGACCGGTTAGCATCTGATATGGAAAACGTCCACAATCCCGGGTCAAAACTGGAAAATGCTTGCTTCATTACGTCACTGGCATCTCTTTGTTCACAGACGATCTCAACCTCTTCTTGATTGCGGCTTTTGTTACTCAACGTGAACACAAAAATCTCAGCGTCAGATTATGATTGACAAGCTTTTGATCCTATTTCTATTTCCGATTTTCGTCGTTCGGTATCAATAGTCAGTGCATCTGGAGTAACTTTCAAATTCAACGGAGACTCGGATACGGATAAATGGTGTTGAGAAGTCGAAGGAACCGATTAATTTGATTCTGTATTGCCACATTCAGTCTAACCGAGAAATTTCATCATACCTGAACTTTAAACCTGGTTGGATACAACACTTTCCGCTTTTCTTTTTATTTTTGCTGCACCAGATTCCCATTTTCTCCCTTTATCTCTATCTCTCTTAGTGCCTAAGCCTGACATGTTTGATAATTAGGAAAAATGCCCAGTACCATTATTATTTATTCTCACATCAAATATTTTTAAAATTATAATATGATATAGAACTATGAAGCGAGACTGCGTCTGCATGCGATACTTTAATTGGCTTTCTAATGAGGGAAAGTCCCGAGCTATGCCCCGTCTCTGACTGGGGACTCCCCGAGATTGTAGTTTGCCAGACTAAATATGAGCGCAAACGTCAAAGTTGAGAAATTTTTAATAAAAGATAATAGAAAAAAATATTTTCACGAATTATTTATTCATATGCTTCCATGCAGTGATAAATAGAATATCTTTTTTAAAAAATGTCGATATGGTATGGGGAAAAACAGACAGAGTTGAGAATTTTCTAATTTATTAATTATAAAAAACCCTGTAGCGTGCACTTTTGGATATTCCTTACTCTTCATTTAATTTATTTCGCCTTTAGGCACGAGGCCCTATGCACCGCGAGACTTCTTGTTACCGAAGCTCGATACTCAAATAGAGAGGGATTAATCTGGGCATATACTCCTTCTCACGGCTAGCTGTGGAAGAATTCTCACCCCCAAAGTGCTCATATTACACTCTTACCCCACAGTTGGGGTAACGAACATTCCTTCGTCCAGAAGTTCGGGGTGAACTATCGCAAATTGCCACAGTAGGGTCAGTTAACGATGTCCGAGATTGAAATCTAAGGTCAAATACATCCCTCCCTTACGTCATCGTGTAACGCGTAACGCGCAACGAAACCTTTCCCCTTACCATGCCATTAGAAGTTAACTTCAAAAAACATTTTACTGAAATTACTTTGAAAACATTTATATCCTCAGCTAAAAATGGTAGAATTCGCTAGAAAGGATTGCATCTCTTTTCTCACCGTCCCGTAATAAACTGCACATGAACATTTATACTATAGCAGTCTGTGACGGGTGCTTACGCGTTTCACTAACCTTCTCTCAAATCTTTAAAGATTTTATTTATTTTAACCAATCTCCGCCGAGAGCCAAGGGTGTGACTTATGCAAACAAGATAGTTTCGGGTTTAGCGAGTTCGAAAAAGATATAAAAGGGAGAAATGAAATGAAGAGAGAGAGGATGATTACGAGTTTGATTAAGAAGGTGATTCTGAGAGATTAGTTTATCAAGTGGAAATATATTCGTCGAGAGGAAGAGTATTGAAAAGTGTTCATTAATTCGGTTCGGGACGGAACTGAACATAGATAAGATTGAAGCCGCTCCACAAAGTATCCAGAATAAAAACAACCTGCCTTAAGATACAGGTATCAGGTCAGTTATTTTCATAAATTAGATATAAAAGCGTAGTTTGATTGTATGCGTTATTCTCCATGGACTCAGTTAGGATTCCATCGTTCATAATCGGGTTCTTCTCGCACTCCACTGTAATTTGTTGTTCTTATAGTTTGAATAATATTTGTGTATTTCTCTATTAAGAAAGGTCAATAAATAATATTGATTTATTAATTAAGTAGTCATTAATCATGAATCCAACATACTCAGATTTAGATAATACGCAAAGGGGAGTTAATAATCATAGGGGTAGTGAAAGGCTACGACAAGTCATTGAACGGCCCTACAAGAGTCTCTAGGGAACATATCAAACTGTCTCACCGTTCTCTCCTCCAAGTAGCTGTGGGTGGAATGAACTTCTATGGAGGAACATTTATATTTGTTTCGGTTTGTTGATGTTCGGGCACTTGATCCAGGTGATAAGAAATCACTGCCTCTGTAAGCTCTTACAAAGTGGCATTTTTTAATTTTATGTTTACTCTTTCCCACCAAAAAAATCTCGTAAGCAATCGCGTGGCTTCCTTTTTCAATTTAATCTGAAGAAACGCTCACCTAATATCCGCAGTAGCGGCAATGCTAGCTTAGAGATAAGCCTCAGTATACAATTTCAGGTATTTCTTCAGTGAGGTTAGGTCCATTAAAAAAAGAATCTTTGAGGGAAGAAGACTGATCTTGTTAGCAAGATACATCACAGACGAGCTTTATTGATAATGGGAAAAATGACTTTATCAGTCCTTATATCCCTTATACCCCCCTTTATGACTCCCTTTATATCAGTCTCTGGAAACTTTTTCATTGCTTTCTTAGCACAACCTAGCCCTTATAAACTCTATCATTATCTTAATAATATCTTCTTATATTCGTTTCTTCTCAACGATATTGGAATTGGTTGGTATGTTTAAAGTAATCTTTTACCTCCAGAGAAGGCCTGTGCAATACTAACCATCACTATTTCTTGTAAGTGAATTTAGAAATTACCTATTCTCGAAAGCTTGAACCCCTGATCTTTATCTAGAGATTAGCCCTCATCCAAGTGGCAAGTGGCGTGTAAATTACGGAGTTCCTAACCCCGAAGGGGATGTCTCATCAGAATTAAATAAAATCAGTTACTGAAATTAGTGTTGCATAAAGTAAAAAATAAAAATAAATTAATGTGTGTATGGAAAAACTAATGGGCAGTGGCATTACGCCTGCTAGAAAATAGCGTGTGGACGGAGTCCGCGCGCCGTGATGTGATTGGCCCATTCGATAGTTTTCCCTGGGTGGACAGAACCTCCCAGTGATTTGAGTGGCGGAGCCTCTCAATCCTACCAGTGGGCAGATTGGCCCTCATCCGCAAATCCGGGTTCGTGTTCATAGTCTCAATCACTTAGTTTCTCCTTATGAATAGAAAGATTGGAGAACACTTGCAAGCCCATTCCCAAAAGTTCTTCATAATGTTTTATTGGTTCATCTACACGTCCAACCTAGTTTAGGTATAACTGTAGTTAAATACTCTTCAAGTTGCTTTACTTCCCATGTGAAGATTTTTCCTCAAATATCGCTTCTACGTAAACAATAATTCTTCTACACAATCCGTGCCCATGGTTGGAGAGCAATATTTTGCGCTTTTTTTAAGTTCTCTTAAAATAGATCTCTATGCAGTACTCATTGGTATATCATCACAGATGACTAGTTGATTTAAGACTATAATTTTGCATTATTTCTGATAGGGGACAAAACTATCCAATTTTTTCTGTGTATCCTAATCTTGGCTCTAGCTCCTCCAAACAAAGTGAGCGCCCGAGACTCAATTGAAAGTGTCTCTATTCCTAAGAATTCTACCGTATCCTTTAAGATGTATAAATTCTATTATCCGCTGTAACCGAATGGATATAATCACGAACTCGAGACCGGCGTTGTCGAGAAACGGGTTTGAGTTCTGATGCCACTGAAGACCTGCCGTGTTTAGGGGCTCTTGCATGTTTAATCCGTTAAGGTTCAAAATACTCCCGTTGCTGAGGTGGAGAAGTTTGGGGAGGGGTGCCAGATCAGGTGTCTTCGTTTCTTGACTCCGATCCAGAATTGTGAGGTCCGTCTCTAATATCCCTCATGCTGTTTTTGAGTGCGACTTTAATAAGTAACTCTCAACAACGAGAAGAATTTGTATCCGAGGCGTAGCATCACTGTAAAGTATATGGTGATTTTTTATGAGGTGAAACGAGGCTGGACCCAAGCTCAATCACCCCGTGTCTTAAAAAATGTCACTGGTCATTTTATACTCTTTATATCTCACAAGGGGAGGGCACGACTAAGGAAATTTATTTGGGGACGAGACTTTGTGTAATAATAGTACTCCTTTAGGCTGTTCAACCCTCAATGTATTAGCTCCGAATGGCCAGTCAATTCTGAGAAAATAGCCTTCGAAATTCATGCTTAGCTTATATAGAATTAAATTTTCAATAGCGTCAGAGAGTAGTGGCATAGATGGTAGCATACCTGCTTGCTGCGCGGCCGGCCAAGGTTCTAGTTACACGAACAGGTTTTTCTGTTTTATTTCTTCATTTCAGTTTATTATTTTTACAATTAAATAAATTTATTTAAAAAATGACTTTTATTAAATATTTTTTTAATTATAAAATAATTAAATTAGTTATTTTATATAAGATACATATTATATTTATTATATTAATTATAAAACAGTTTTTTTTTTATAAATAATGGTAATAATATATTTTATATATTATTATAATATTATGCATAATATTTTATTTATAATATATTGTATTTCATATTATTAAATTATTTATAACTAATTTTTATATGAAATATCATTTAATATTTATTATAATATATTTTTATAATAATTATAATTTATTAATAATTATATTCATAAAATATAAATATTTTTATGATTACAGTAATTATTTTACTTTTTAAAATACAAAATAATGATCTAAAATAATATTTAATTAACTTTTTTTAATAAATTTATTTAATTGTAAAATAATTAAATGAATTAAAAAAACAAAAAAAAAACTGATCGCGTGACTCGAAACTTGGCCGGCCACGTAATAAGCAGGAACGCTATCATCTCAGCCACTGTGTCTCTAACGCTAGTGAAAATTTAACTGTATAAAACCTAAGTATGAATTTCGAAGGCTATTTTCTCTGAATTTACTGGCCATTCGGCGCTAATACATTGAGGGTTGAACACTCTATTATTGCACTTAGTCTCGTCCCCAAATGAATTTCCTTTGTCGTGCCCTCTCTTTGTCAGTGAAGATTCATTCAGTCCAACAAAGAACTCACCTTGTATAGAGGCTGTTAATGTTAAATTTGTTGAGTTAAAAATTCTCTCTTATTTGCCGCTTCTTAGTGTCTCATTAATAACTAATCACTTAATCATCCCTATAAAAGAAACATCCGCAGTAACCAAGTGGTCATAGTTGTGGCTGGCATTAAGCAGTAGTCATGGGTTCGAATCCTGATGTCTCTAAAGATCCATGGTGTAGCACATTAAATGTATTGAAACTCAAAGTTTGTAAAAAACTCTCTCCTCACTGCAGTAGTGGGGAATTCTGAATGTGCTAACTCACAGGCATTGACATCATCACTTGACTCTGGTTCACGTTTACGAAGCTCATCTCTCTTGTGTAACTTCTGAGTGCGTTTTTGATAAAAACCAGTCAATCAACCCCAACAAAGAAAGATCCATAAACGGAATAGAAATCGGCTTCCTCTTATTAAATTCGCCGAATGTTGTTATATTTGATTTAATTTTAATTAACAACGCTTTTTCTTAAGTAATACGAAGGCTGTGATGGACCTTTTAATTTTGAGCCTCGGTCAAGTTAAAAGGATGACATTTGAGCCAATGGCGTAACGGAGAACCAACATTAGCCCCCCCCCTAAAAAGCCATATTCTGTGCCCCAAGCCACTTCCACACCACGCTGACGAGGGATGTTGTTACGAACACAGTGAGCTGCTGATAGTGAAGCACACAGACCTCTTTTGGGTGTAGGGGGGGGGGTACATTCTAAAAAATTCATTGTCGAAAGGGCCGAGGGGTAATTAAAAATTTGTTAGTCTGGCATCTGAACTGATGGACAAGAACAGAAAAACTGTCTGCCGAGTTTCCTGCTCTTGACAACAAGAGAAAATGGCTTAGGATGGCAAAGGACTGATTTCTGGCAGATCACTGAGCAAGGGATGCACTTGTTCTTTTATGTGAAAAAATTAATAGCCATTGTTGATTTGGGATGGCAGGTCAACGGGAACCTTAGCCTAGGAGTAGAAACTTAGCGAAGATGACACTTGATGATTATTTGTTTGTTGTATATACACTGCTGGCCACCGTAAATGCAACATCCTGAAGGAAGCACGCAAATAACATGAAATTTACAACATGCATTAGCGGAGGTGAGCTATGCAAATGATTAGAATTTCAGTGCAGACACACATCACGCACGCCTGTGGCGCCACCTCAAAGCGCTATTTAAGGCTTGGAGATTTCGACGATTTCAAGTACGGCAATTGTGTTTTTATTGTAGTTTCTTCAAAAAACAATCAGTTATGTCTCGTAGAAAGCAGCGATCAGCTTTTGATCAAGTATCCGAGTTCGACAGAGGAAGGATAGTGGTCTACCGAGATTGTGGATTATCTTTCAGGGAAATCGGTAGTCGTGTTGGACGAAACCAAACAACTGTAGTGCGGATATGTGATCGTTGGATCCAGGAGGGTACGACGGACCGACGTGGTCGATCGCATCCACCTCAGTGCCCCACTTCACGTGAGGACAGGCAAATTGTGCGCATGGCAGTGACGGATTCCTCAGGCATATCACGAACCATAGCACAGCACATTGAGTCTGTAACGCATCATTCAGTGTCTGCGCGTACCATTCGACGCCGTTTATAGCAGAGTGGTCTGTCCGCAAGACGTCCATTGCTTGGTCTACCCTTGACGCAGAACCACAGACGTCTCCGCCGCCAATGGTGCGATGAAAGAAGGATGTGGGTGGCAGAATGGAATGAAGTTGTCTTTATTGACGAGTCACGCATCTCTCTGCAACACCACGATGGTCAGATTCGAGTCTGGAGACACCGTGGAGAGAGGATGCTAGTAGGTAAGAAAAGCCGGTTCTGCGGTAAAGGCGCAGGCACAGGCGCAGGCGCAGAGTTGAGTTGTTTTCCTCCTGTGGAGGCACAGGCGCAGGCGCGGAGTTGTTTCCCTTCTGTGGATGCTGCGTGGAGTTGAGTTGTTTCCCTCCTGCTATGGTTTTGGTTTTCGAGTTGATGGGGGGAGTTGAGTTGTTTTCACCTGCTGTTGAGTTGTTTCCCTCCTGCTGCTAAGTTGAGTTGTTTTTTAAATGTGTAAAAAAAGTTTATTGAAATGTTTAAAGTGCTCATGGCGCCACCTATTGGTTAAACTATACACTAATTATTAGATTTTAAAATGATTGAAAAAATAACGCTCAAATAAAAAAAAAAAAATAAATCCAGATTCAAACTCACAGCCCCAGAACAAAATGTCTCCATAGGACAATAGTTTTTCAGTTACGCTAACCATTGTCCTATGAAGGCATGCAGACCTGAAGAAAACTTAGGTTTATAATCTCATGAATTTAATTTTGCAGGCGAAGCAGATGGCGACATTTTCTTAATTAAAATGAAATAAAAAAAAAATATTTCACTTATATTATTTTAATAATTTGTAAATTTTAATGCGGTATAATGATTACACATACACAGTAAAAATGTGACGTAGAATACTCGTAATCAGCGTGTGAACGGTTTACGATTGAACTTGTCTTAGCTTGTCTGATCTTGATTCTACAAGACGGCGACTGAATTCTACGTCAGAAATTATCTCAATGCTTAGAGCGGATGGATACATTGTTGGCTTTAAAAAAAGTTTATTTTTATAAATCTGAAGCAAAAAGAATAATTTTTTTTTTTATAAATATGGTTATATTGTTAATTTTATTCATACTGCTTTCTAGTTTAATTTATGTTGAAATAGTTTCATTTTAAAAGATAAATATCAGTATACATCTTTCAAACAAATTATCTTAGTATGTTAAGCATAAGTGATATTTTAAATATATTTTGTATAAAAGAAAGGAAAAATTTATGTTTATGTGCTTAAAGCAAACTCTTTGCCTTTTCCAAAGAGTATAAATTGTATAACTATTCATTGCAATAACCATTTAGTTAAAATATTTTTTAATTGAATAGAAATAAAAAAAAAATATTTATTATACATTGTTTTAATAACAAATTGTAAATTTTAATTCGGTATAATGATTACACATACACAGCAAAGATACAAAGTAAATTGTTTATTCAGAAATCAACATCTTGTATTGCGTTTTACATTACAATTGTATATATATATATAATATATATATATATATATATATATATACATTACAGGAGAACAACAAATTATAAAATTGATTTCAGTATAAGGATTACACAAAAAGATACAAAGTAAGTTGTTTATTTACAAAAGCAGCATTCCATTTCACATTACAATCTTTTATTTACATTACAAAAATCACATTATTGTGTCATCATTGGATTTTATGTCTTACTGCTCATCGAATAGGTCTAAATTCATCAATGACCAATGTCCATGGGCAAGCGTAGTAATGCCATCATCATTAATAAACCTTTTGTCATCTTTATAGGACAGAGCAAGTTTGTTTTGCTTTATGGAGTGTATTGAATGAAATTTGGATCTAATTAAGTTCATGTCAACATATTTTAATTTTTGATTAAAAAGACAGGCTTTGTAGTCCTCAAATGTTATTTTATTTTTTATAGTTTGTTTTTTAATTCCTTTTAACCGCTTTTCAATCTTATGGTTTGTTTTGTAGGCATACATTTTCGATTTTAATCCTACATATTCTGTCATAATATTTCCCTTGTTTTCATCCTTCATTTTCCCGATGACTTTTTTGTTCACTAGAGGTAAATTGTAAATGTTGTTTTTATCATAATCTGAAGTATCATATAAGTTAATATCATTTTTCATGTCACTGTAAAAATCATCAGTTTTTATTTCATAGATAAAGGAATCGGTGTCTGTATACATGAGCCTTACTTTCGAGTCGTAACGGTGCTTCATGTACTCATAGTGAAAAGAATACATTAGAACTTTTGATAAGTCTAAAATTACCATTCCTACCTGTATTGGTTTCAAAAATTTGATTTGGGTTTTTTTTAGATGGACGGCCATTAAGTTTTCAGAAAATATTGTGCGTCGATTAAAATTTGATTTCGCTATTAACTTTCGAGCCTGCTCTTCTGTTGAGCATAAACGTATATCTACTCTTCTTCTTACATTTTCCATCGTTTTCCCGAATATGCTGTTATTCATTAGTTTGTAATAATCCTTCTGAAAGTCATTTACAGCTTTAGTTCTTAATTTAGTATTATAATCTATGTAATTTTTAAGCCAAGGAGATTGAAAAAATTTTAAAACTCGATGAGTTTTTTTCAAGACTAACCCTAATTTTAAATATAGCTTTAAATTAGAATAATGGAGAACATATTTTGTTTTGGATTCCAAAGTAGTTAAAAGTCTAGGTTCTTTACAATTAGGTGGGGGCTTATTTTCAGGGGCAAGGGGAAAGTCTGAATGTTTGTCATGCAAATCGGAGGGATATTCAAGATCTACTTCCAAGATGTAACCTACATCGGATTCATCTGATAAATTTAAAATATCCTGTTCGGTTAAATTTTTATCACTCCAAACAAAATCTTTTAAGGGTAGATATTTACTCATTGCATAACCGTACAAATTATTTGCGTCAAGGTACATTAAATATTTTATCTCATCATCTGGGTTAAAATTAGACATATATTTGTTGTTAGCTATAGCATAACGATTGCAGCACTGACTTATACCTCCTCTTACACCCTTTTCTATAAAAAGAAGCATGTCGTAATCAGTGAACAGTTCGATAGCTACTTTAGTATGTAATAACATAGCATCCCATGATAAAGCTGGGGTGGTAAAATACCAACAGGGGTCAAGTTTATAAGTTTGCATGCATATTTTCCGAAAGTTTTCAAAGAGATCTGTTAACAATAGGACATCTGTTTTTACATATAGATCACAGTATTCACCAAGATTATTTAAATGAAATTCATTAAATACTTTACATGCATGATTATAATCCTCTACACTTATAGGCTCCTCATTTAGTTTATTGTAAAATTTGCTAATAGGTGGTAAACAAGAATCTTTACACTTTTCAAAACTATCAAAATAATCATACGGAAAAACTCCTTTTCTTAAAAGTAAATCTATTTTTTCTGAATCAAAATAATGTTTCATATATTTAAATTCATCTTTTTTTAGTGTTTTTATCAAATTTTCCAAACTAGAAGACATGAATTTGAAAGAATCTAAAAACCTTAACTGAAAATCATTTGAAATATTTTTACTGAAGGAAATATATTTTTCTTCGGTGTTCGGAATTAAATTAATTTGTTTTTTATCGTATCCTAACTCCTTAATAAAAATATGGGCGTCATACCCAGAAAGATTATGGAAGAAAACAGGCAAAAATTTAGGGGTTTTCATTGCTAAATTACAACTATTACAACAAGGGCCATTAAATTTTTGAGTCACATGGTTATGATCCCTAACCTTGATATTGTTTTCGCGAAAGGTTTGATCACAAACATAACAATTTTTAGCATTATCATACAATTGCTTTTCTGATTCAGTAAGAGGTAATAATGGTTTTAGTTTTTTATAAATATTATCCATTTCTATTGCATCTTTTTCTAACTTTTCAATAAAAATTTTTGGGGCATCAATACCTCTATATACTACTGGATCTTTATAATACCCCCCTTGATAACTGATAAAATAACAAAAACCTATCGGGACATGTTTTTCATAAATATTAGTAAATGAAAAGTTTGGATTAGGACCACAAGTATCAGTTTTCCTAGTTACACACTCGAAATCCGCATATACAACAAAGGGTATTTTTAAACAATGTTGAAAATTTTTAAATTTTAAAAACTTACTAGTTTCTGACGGCATTACTACTCTTGCAGGACTTTTATGTATACACATCTCATTGTGCTGAAGAAGTTTGTATTCTGTTTGCAAAGCACTTAAACATCTTTTACATATAAATGTTTTATGATGATGTTTTGAGAGTTGTTTGGAAACAAGTCGAGATAAGCTTTTAATGAAACAATAATGTCCAAACTCTCCATTTTTTACGTAAAGCAAATCTATATGTTTATCACACACTATATCACTGATGAGGAGAGGAAATATTTTTAAATCTTCTTCAAAAGAATAAATATTTATTCCTATATCGTTCATTTTTGAAAATTTTTTCACCTCGTTAAGCGGTGTTGGAAAGGATATTCCATCAAAGTTCAACTTATTTATGTGGGGGACATAACTTGACGTTTTGTTGAGGTTGCTGGTGTTGGGGTAAAGAGCTGCGAGAATAGACCACATGAAGCACTGAGAGTCCTCATTATTGATGACATTGATGATTGCCTTAGTTTCAGCGATCTGCTTCGGCACCTCGATGAAGGATGATGAACCTCTGAATGGAGAATAACGGTTTGTGCGGACTTCGAGTCTTAAGATTTCGTCCAGTGTCCAGCCCGAGTCTTTACCCTCGAAATCCTCACTTTCTTTCACTATTTTCTCAGACATGTTGTCATAAAGGCTGGCGAGATTAGTTCCTTGTAATACTTCATTATTCGGCGTTTTAAATTCAACGTTTTTTATCATTTTTCCGGCATCTGTCGCTTTCGAGTAAATGCAATGAACCCATTTACTCACTTTCAAGGATTTGTAAGTTTTGAGTTCATTGTGAAAAATTAAGAGTGTCTCTTCTTTTCTCAAGAGTAGAAACTCTTTTATCCCCAGTGAACTATCGTTATTATGGAGATCAAATGTTTTATAAGCTTTTTGAAAAGCACTCTCTCTTTCTTTTGGTGGTAAGGAGATATTTTCAGGAACAGCAGCAGAATGTTCTGGGACAGCTGTAGAATTTTCAGGAACGGCCGTAAAGGTTTCAGGAACTGCATCAGAATGTTCTGGGGAAGTCGTAGAGTTTTCAGGAACAGCCGTAGAGTTTTCAGCAGATGTGGACAACTGTGTTTTCTTTTTCCTATTTGAAACAGACAAATCCACTCTCTTTCTTTTTCCCGCTTCATTCTCCAACTTTCTTTCGCAGCTTTTATTTTTCAAATGATTCAATAAGTTGTCTTTACGGGTAAAGGATGTATCACAAAACTCACATACAATTTTCTCTGTTGAATGCACAGAGTCAATGTGTCGTTTTAAATCACTTTGCCGAACGAAGTTTTTTCCACAAATATTGCAAGTAGACATAATGAAGCCGTAGAAATTTTAGAACGTTGCTACTCACTACTAAATCTTCAAACAAATTTTGTGTTCTGCTACACTGTGACGATCAGGCACTGTACATATATTCGACGGAGCGAATGGGCTATTTGAAACATGTTATCAACGCGGTCTCCTTTTAAACTCCTGGGGGTGGATAGTACACGCCCCTCATCACTTCTCATTGGTTGGCGCAGTGGAAATCTGCACACGTCACGCTCCGACCCCTTACCACCCGCCGTTTTCCGAGGCGTCAGTCTACAAAGTCAGACAGGGTATGTGAATAGATCAGCAGGGGGGTTTCGTCCTGCCCATTCAAACCACAGACCCACTGACGTCGAGACGAAACAATGAAAACCACGTGTTTTGCCTCCAAGCTGCTCTAATCCATCAAACTAGACATAAATAGGGGATCAATGCTACCTTGTTACAATACTATGAGAAAATACTGTACTGAATGGTCTCACTTTTATCTGATAATGAATCAAAACTTGAAAATGCAGGATACAACATAATATGATTATGGGCAGGGATAAGAATTTATGAATTTTCTTTTTGTTATCACGCAAAATAAAATTTATAGAATTAACTGTCTCGTAGTATAAATAGCAGCAGCATTGATAAAAATTATTAGTTTAATCATGGATTCTCTCAAATTGGTTCATCCATTTACTTTAATCTTGGCTGGACCATCTGGTAGCGGTAAAAGTCAGTTCGTTAAAAAATTAATTGAAAATAAAATGATTAAACCTTTTCCTAAAAAAATAGTTTGGTGTTATGGGGTTTATCAAAAGTTATATGAAGAAATGTCGAATATTTCCTTTCATGAAGGTATTCCATCTAATGTGCACCAGTATTCGGATGCGTTAATTGTTATAGATGATCTTATGGGCGAGTTAGGGAATGATCCCCAATTAACAAAATTATTTGTAAAATATTCACATCACAGAAATTTGAGTATAATTTTTGTGGTACAGAATATTTTTCATAAAGGGAAAGAAATTAGAGAAATTTCCTTAAACGCTCATTATCTTGTATTATTTAAGAATCGAAGAGATCAATCCCAAATAACACATTTAGGGCGCCAATTATATCCTCGTAAAGTGAAATTTTTTCAAGAATGTTACACAGATACCACATCAAAGCCGTACGGATACTTACTTATTGATTTAAAACCTGAAACTGATGAATCCTTGCGTGTGCGCACAGGTATGTTTCCTGGAGATGTTTTTTATGTATATCAACCTCGATAACCCATTACTTTGAAACAAATAAATAGATTCAAATTGTTAGATGAATATTCATTAGTTCGCAAGATGCCAGTGTGTTCTGAACAAACTTTAGAGCTCTTAAAATTAATTTCTAAAACAAAAAACTCAAAATCTATTTTGAAAAAGTGTTCAAAGAAAGAAATAAAAACTTTGTGTGAGTGCGTGCTGAATGTTTTATGTGGTAACATATCGTTGACTAAAATTAAAAAAATCGCTTATCTCCCTATAAAGAAAGCTTAAGAAAGCTTTCTAACAAAAAAACACCTCTTTACGAGAAAAAGAAAATTTTAATTCAAAAAGGAGAAGGATTCCTATCTATTTTATTACCAGCAGCTATTTCCGTTATCAGCTCTTTAATTCAAAATGGAATTTAGCAAAAAATTTGTACTGGTACCCGAAGAAAGAGCTCAAGTAGCGGAACACTTATCGGAACTTGATCAACGTATGAAAAACATTCTCCATAATAAGGATTTAACTGAAGAAGAAAAAGCAATACTCTATCTACAAGTTTTACAAAAATATACACATTTTTCTGTTGAAAATCGAAAAGAGTCCGAATCAATTCCAACTGAAACATCTGTATCGGAAAATCAAGAAATGGAATCATTAAACGAAAATCTAAAAGGTTCAATAGTGAAGACAGAGAAAGGGCAGAATGTGAAGACAGAAAAAGGAGTGTTAGAGGATAAAATTTTTAGAATTGTTCCACCTAGGTATAAAGAAAAAGCAAAAGATATTTTCCAGTTTTTAAAGCTTCAAGAATCTTTCAGTTGGAATTCTGATGGTGAAATTATTTACAAAAATACTGTTATTCCAGGAAGTAATATTGTATTCCTCGTAAATGATTTTCTACGGAACCGAAAATCGGCACCTGAAGGAAGATATGTATTTTTAAGTGCTTTGAATGATGTAAATTTACCGAAACATCTAGATGTAAATAAAAAATTGTATAAGAATAACAAAATTATCAAAAAACCAATAATGTATGCTCGCAGAAATGCATGGTTGAAACTTTGAAATAAATGATAATCATTTGATTTAAAAAAAATGTCTCTTTATGATTTGAACAGTTTTCTTTTGCAGGTGAAAATATACTTATTTAATAAAATTTAAAAGTTTCAAATAGATGATAATTAAATAAAATTATATTAATTTTTTGAGAAAAAGAAATTTATCATAGAAAAAAAATATTAATTTTTTTAGGGAACAAAAAATATTTTATCATAGAAAAAAATATGAATTTTTTAAGGGGAAAATTATTATAAAATTATATTAATTTTTTTTTTTGAGAAAAAAAAAATTTATCATAGAAAAAAAATAGTAATTTTTTTAGGGAAAAATAAAAGAATATAATAGAAAAAAAATAAAAGACACAAATATTTAGTTTCATTCCATTTTTTTTTTATTTTTTTATTTTCTAAACACAAATCTTACACCATATCGCTTCTTTACAAATTGATACATAATAAAATCATTTATATACAATTGATTTAAAATATAATGCATAGAATAGCCTTGGCTGCGTTTGAATAAAAAGTAAATACAGTATTGTCCACAAACATTGGATGTTGGTGATTGAAACACTTTGGAATTCCATAATACATCTAAATAGGTAGTAGTACTAATGTTATAGAATGCAGGAGGTTGTCCAAACGAGTCATAAAATTCTAATTCTCTTTTATCATTCACAAATAATGCTAACCAGTGGGTTCCAGGCTGCGATGAGTCATCAGAATTTACAATAGCACACATGTTTTCTTGCAGAGGAGGGATTGTATCTCTAGAATAAACACCTTGGAAATAGGGGGACGTGGCCTTCTCTTGAGATAAGACTGTAAACAGTTGCATTCCATCCATTCTTTAATTTCCGAAATCATACAAGATATTTCTCGATTTGTTTATTTCGATTAAATTTTCAAACTCGGCGAAAACGATAACACATACGGTTTGTTCTAAAGATTTGCTGAATTTTAGTTCTAATCGCAAATTGCTATGTTTTATCAAACTTAAATGTTCTCCTGAGGAACATAAATCTGGTGAGAGGTTAAATCCAAATAATGTATTTGAATCTTTATATTCTTTTCTAGAAATAAATATACCTCTGTCTTGACCATTCGATCTGTCCCAACGAATAGAGTTTGATAGGCACGTATGTATTGATCTTTAGAAAAATCGAGTTCTATTGGATTGTGAGGCACCGGTTGTCCATCCACATACACTCCAACAAAATTTAAATTAAAATGTTTAAACTCATAGGGAGATTTTGAAAATGCGCCGTGAAAAGCTTCATTATCAACACATCCTACAAAAACTTTTTTCGGCATTTGGCCTGAAAATATGTTATCTTGAATAAAAGACATGCTTCCTTTAGGAATCGAATACACTTTGCACAGAACTCGGTTAATGGGATATTTTGCACTTGTTTTTTCCAGCGCTTTCGCATGACCAAGAATAACTCCAGGATTCACGCGAACTTTTCGTATGAATAAAGAAACATGATCCAAAACAACTTTAAATCCTACAGATCCTTGCAAACAAAATTCGGGTTTGCTTCGTATTAATTTTATTTTTAAATCCACTAAATTGAGTAAAAGACGATCTTGATGAAATAAATCTGAATGTATGCAACCAATCATGTCTACAGTTTCACTTTCTTTAAAAAATTCAGTTCTTTTCTTGAGACCATCATCAGAATCCTTGTAAAATAGTTCAGCCGTTAATTGGGAAGTTTTTGCTGTCGTATCCATGGTTTAAGAGAGTTTCAATATAAGATCGGTAGGGATATGTATTACTGGAATTGGAAACCACGCGATCATTTAAGGATACATCTACTTGAGAAAATAATGAATGTAGAAATAAATTCACAGTCCTATAGTATCATCTTTAGTAATAGGTGTATTGTCCACTTTTACTATTTTCGCTTTTACATATAATTGTGTTTGACTGAGATCTATGTAATCTTCTGCACTTCCAGAAATGTGAAATTCTACAGGTGCGTTATCGAAAACGTTAGAAAGAGGGTGAAATTGTTTCCACTGCCCATCTTGAATAACTGTTTGAGTACCGGGTAAGTTGAAAAGTTCCAATTCAGATTTAACACATTCAGGAGAATCTTTGAGAATAAATGCCATTTTTACGAATCGAAAATATCGCGTACACTCACTTTACGTGCTTTGGATGAAATGAATTTTTTCTGTTTCTTACACTTTCTTTTATACTGTCCTTTCCCACCATAGATTGAACTCTATCAATAGCTTTCTGAGCTAATTTTTTCCCACTTTCTCTGCTTCTTGTTTTTACGGCTTCTTTAAATTTTCTCCTGACAATACATCAGAG
>BMAO01001927.1:0-89794 GCA_019973975.1 Trichonephila clavata
ATCTATCTATCTATCTAGTGCGTCTATCTTCTACGAACAGCACCACGCAGAAAGTCGCGGAAGGTACCAAAAGATCGGGAATTTTCCGGGGAAGCCGTATTGCCTATTTATATTCCGATATTGTAATTAGTTAAAAAGATATTAATTAAAAACCTTAAAACGCCGAATTGTTTTACTCCTGCCGGTTGCTTACTTGGCCGAACTTCCCTTCCGTTTCGGCCGAGCGGTAATCTTACGTTTTCCACCATATTAAAATTGTCATCTGAATTTCGGTGTCGAAATTAGACAAAAAATAATTACAGAATCGGAAAGATCATTTATTTCGCCACCAACACGGTGTAATTTTTTTTGTAAAATAACGATATTTTCTATTTTTTTCGAATTTTTAAAAATAGTGTTAAAACTGATGCGTTTTTATGAAAATTATTTCTAAAATCGTTGGGTATGAATTACTTTTCGTGTTATTAAATCGATATTCTACACTAATTAACTTCAAGCCTTTTCTCTTTTAGATCCATTCATTTAAAAAATAAAATTCCCAAAACTTTTTTTTTATAGAATTTTTAAAAAGTAGTCTTAATTTTTACTTCACATTGAATAACTTCGTCATTTATGAAGATAATCTCACAAAACCTTTTTTCCGTGTGTACAGTAATATTATCCGTAACATATACGAAGATTGAAAAAAATTGCTTCAAAATTACGGATTAAAAAAAAAAATTGTGATTTTCGTAAACTTATGTTTTTCTGAGAAATAAATTAAAAAGTAGTACTCTGTACATTTTTTATTTCAAAAGTACGTTATTTTGCAAATAGTTGGTGATGTTTGAGAGCATTAACGTAAAAATTACGCCCTTAAAATAAAGGTAATGATTTTTTAAAATAATTTAAAATACGCTATTTTACATTTAGCCAAACATTGGTTAACTGTCTGGTGGCTGAGTGCTGAGAGCTCCGCTACACTCAAGACTATAACTGCAGCACTGCCGTGCGCGGTCAATGCGGAAGGATGATGTCCGCCTCGCAGAAAACCCGCCGGTCGCCTTTTTTCATACTTGAAAATAATTAATAAGTTAGTTTTTTTATAATATACTTTTTTTTGCAGATACGTGTTTAAATAATTTTAACACAGAGTGGAATGAAAAACTATAAAATTAAAATTAAAAAAATTAAATGTTTTTATCAAATAGTATTTTTTTTTTTAATGTTTTTTTCAGTGAATGTTAGCATATAACTAGGTTTTCCCCCCAAAAGTGGATTTTTAACACTTATATATGTTTAATCACACATCCAAACGTTTCAAGAGCTATCTGTAGAATTTTTTTTATTAGTATTTAATGATAATGGATTTTAAACTAATATATTTTTTTAAAATTAAAATGCATTCACAATGCATTTCTGAGATTCATTTAAAATATTTATCAGTATCGAAATTTTGTTCTCTTTCATAAAAACTTATAGTTTACTTTAAAATAATGCGTAATTGCATGAAACTTTTTTCCCCGTGTCGAATATTTCAAAAAATTCTCACAATTTACTTCAAGAATTAAAATAGTAGTGAAATTTTTAATTTGAAAAATTTATACTTCCTGTCTTTTTTTCAGCACACAACTATTTTTAAAAAGGCTACAGTTTCGTTTCCGGGAAAAAACTATTTTTCTTTAAAGAATTTTATAGAAAAAAAACTTTTTTTTTTTTTTTTTACAAAACAATGCTGTTTTGCATATTTTATGATTTTTTCTCTTCCCGTGTGTCGATTTCGCTTAAAAATTACGGATTTTAAAGATTTCTTTTTGTGATTTTCATAAAATAAAGTTTTTGCGAGAAATCATACAAGCATTATTTTTGTAACCTTTTTTCTTTAAAAATTATTGTTGTTTCCAATCAATATGTGAAAACTTGGAATTTTCAATTAAAAATTGAGCCCTCAAAAATAATGAAAACTTTAAAGACATTCTAAAGGCTTTGCGCATGCGCGAGAATCATTATTATTCCCCCCCCCCCTCTGTTTAACGCTCAACGGCCAAGGTCAAACTTGCTGTTGCAATATTTTTTCCGTTATTGAAATGTGAGTGAGGGATTTTTAAAAAGTCGCACTGTTCACCTACTCCAGAGTTTTTTGGCGACGGACTTCGAAATTTTCAATTTAAAACTTTTAAAATCAGGGATTTTAAAAAAAAGCCAAAAACTTTTTTGAACAAATTTTAATAAAACACTCAAAATACTTAAATCAATCATTTAATAATTTCTTCTTTTATAAAGGTAATTGCATGAAACTTTTTTCCCCCGAGTCGAATATTTCAAAAAAATCCTCACAATTCTACTCCAAGAATTAAAATAGTAGTGAAATTTTGTAATTTTAAAAATTTATACTTTCTGTCTTTTTTTCAGCATACAACTATTTTTAAAAAGACTACATTTTCGTTTCCGGGAAATAAAAAATTGCAACGAAAGAATTGGAAAGTGAGTGGGTGATTTTAAAATTCACCCTGTTTGCCTATTCGAAAATTTTTGGTGACGGACTCGAAATTTTCAACCATTCTCAAGTGACGAGAACGACACCTGAGCTTTCACCCATCTTTAATAATTACCACACCACACCAACGCAAGAACAAATTTCGAAAAAGGGATTTTTTATGACATAGTTAGAGAAATCACTCACATCGCGCGCATACACACACACACACAAGTGCTATCGGCCTGAAGGAAACACGAAATTTCCATGGGGATGAAATTATTCACTCAGGAAAAGGAAAGAATTGGAAAGTGAGTGGGTGATTTTTAAATTCGAACTGTTTGCCTATTCAAGGGTTTTGGTGACGGACCTCGAAATTTTCAACCATGCTGAAGTGACGAGGACGACACCTGAGCATTAACCCATCTTTTAGAATTACCACATCACACCAACGCAAGAACAAATTTCGAAAAAGGAGTTTTTATGACATAGTTAAAGAAATCACTCACATCGCGCGCATACACACACACACACACACACAAGTGCTATCGGCCTGAGGGAAACACGAAATTTCCATGGGGATGAAGTTATTCACTCGGTAAAGCGAAAGAATTGGAGAGTGAGTGGGTGATTTTTAAATTCGCACTGTTTGCCTATTCGAGGGTTTTTGGTGACGGACCTCGAAATTTTCAACCATGCTCAAGTGACGAGGACGACACATGAGCTTTCACCCACCTTTAATAATTACCACACCACACCAACGCAAGAACAAATTTCGAAAAAGGGAGTTTTTATGAGATTGTTAAAGAAATCACTCACATCGCACGCCCGCACACACAAGTGCTATCGCCAGAGGGAAACACGAAATTTCCACGAGGGTGAAGTTATTCAGTCGGTAAAAGCCCGTGCAACGCAGGGCTAAGCGGAGAGGAAAGAAACAAAGAAATCAAAATAATTTCGGAAAATAATATTGGAAGTGCTGAATTTGTGAAGTTGAGTGAATATTAACGTCCCACTGTTCAGCAACACGAGGCCTTTTGGGACGGTCCGCGTAATTTTGAACCATGGTCAAGTGACGCGGACGACACCTGAGCTGGCACCCCCTCTCATAACTACCACACCACACCAACGGAGGACGTTTGAGCTCTCGACATAATTTATGTGCATTTCTCCCCTACACGGCGGGTCTTCAGTGGTACTAGGATCGAGAATTTGCGAAGAGAAGGGAAAATGTTAAGCAACAAAGCCATGACACGCACTCACGGGACATGCATTCACATCGTACGCGTGAAACCCCACAAAAGTGTTGGCGTTAGACTAAAAGGAGGAAATTAACATGGGGATTAAGTTATACCCTCGTATAAGCCCGTGCAACGCCGGGCCATGAAAGCTAGTTTACTAGAAAAGGGGGTGCCAGTTTAAAAAAGGTTGGGAACCTGTGATGTAGACTTAAGAATCTAGGGTGCAAGTTTATATAAATGTCGTTCTCGCCGTTTGACTTGGTCCATCACCCAAAAGCTCTCATGCAGTCAAAGCTCTAATTTTTTAAAGCAGGACTCACAATTTAAACCTAGTTCAATACCACGATGTTTTAAAATGATTAATTTGGCTACATGACCCATATTGAATTGTGCAATTGCCCTGTTTACCCCTAATTTTAGAGTTTTTAACTCCACAAACGTAGAGTTTGGAATGACTGACCATATTGTATTATTAACTGACTCATTGGAGTTTTGAGTCTTTCCATGTAGACATTTGTTTAATAACTTAGGGTCAGCTAAATCTCTAAAAATTGGCTTAATTTTATTCATGAGGGAAGATGGCACATGGGTATGTTTATTATGGTCATAATGCTTTTCGTTAAATTCAGCTTTTGCTTTCTGAAACTTGCACCATGAATTTCTACCCGATGGACACAATCCATGTTGAGGGCTCTCATTTGTAAACAAAAGATGGAAATAAATAGCCCAAACAGCAGTTTTCATGTTGTGTAAATCATTGATATTGTTTCTAATGGCCATAACATAATACCTCTGAATTTTTTAAATTAAAATGTCCGTAAGTCAGTTGCGTCCACTTAGGCTTCTTCCATCACTTAATTTTTTTCCTCTGTTTTTTCTTTTGAGATCCAAAAGACGGGTACCCATACGCTTTTGGATATGCCCAACGCACTCTAATTTTTCTACTTGAGTGTCATAAGGATTTAGGGCAAGTATTGATGAAAAACATCTTGAATCTCCATCGCCCAAATATTTTGTGTAACGATGCCATAATAAGCTTCGGATCTCTCAAATATCGCTGTTACACCTTTCACATCCATGCCTCTAACTTGTTCCAGTATAGTTGGCAATACATCATGGTTCATGAACAGAATTAAATGCAGTTTTGCACCGACAATATTTCGAAAACATTTCAAAGTCAATTACTTTTCCAGTATCGACACTCGTAGCTGTAACAATACCATTGAGGGACTGGTATCTTCTTTTCTGCCATGAACTATCTAAGGCAACAGCAATGTCACAGCTACCTTCTATTCGTGCTGCCTCCTCAACAGAGTTTCTCATTGATTTTTCACAGGTAAATTTAGAAAAGTTGAACAATTCTGTATAAGTACGGAATTTTTCAGGTGGAGATGGCAAGTTCATAAGTCCATAGAATGTTTCTGCAGCTGAACGACCTCTTCCAATAGATCTAAAAGCAAATACCAATCTGATATTTGAGTGGAAAAGTTTATTTTTATTCTTCAATTTAGTTGACGAATGGAAACCATATTTTTTTTGCGCAAAAACTACAACAAAGTTCCATGTAATACACAATTCCAACTCTTTTAGAAGCCTCCAATGAGATGGAATGGCCACAGTTTTTACAAACAGCAAAGTTCAATACAGCTTTATTCAATAAATTCAATTCTATTAAAACATTTTTTCATTACTTCCTTCCATATCTTCACATAAACTGTTGTTTGAAATAAGTTTTCGTTTTGAAGCACTTTGAATAACAGTTTCTGTGCTGTCTGATGTGATAGGTGGAACATTTTGAGCATTCATTTTTTTAACGCCGACATTTTTGAGTTTTTAAAATATTTTTTTAGATTTCCCCATAATTTTTGTCGTTAATAAAATACTAATAAATAATTTAATGTAAAACGTAGATTAAACAGAAAAAATAATCTGGATAAATAAATTAGAATTTACAATTAGCAAGTTCAAGCAAGAATAATCTCATTTAACAACAAACCAAGCGAAAAAAATAACTGTGATGAGTTGTCTTTTCCTTTCTTCAAAGAAAAATCGTTTTATTTCTGGGTAAAAAAAAAGGTTATACTAATTGTAGATAAAACAAATCGCGCGGTCATCGAAAAATTAAGCATGATGAAAAATAGGTGCTCCTCGAGGAGCACCTGTCACGCGTCAAGGAAAGTGGCTTCATTAAAAAAAATAAATAAAAATACTTCTAATTATTGTATTTACATATATCATATATCATTCTAAGCAAAAATGTTTGAACTTTTCAAAAATATAAACAAAGTCAAAATCGATAATTTTTCAAAAATTCATGTGCCGGACATCCTCAAATAAGACTTGAAATTAGGGTCCTCTTTGTATCATTAATAAAAAAAAAGAATTAAGATTTTGTCTGCTACTCGTAATTTAAGTTTGTCATTTTTACTATAATATATCTAATTTAGTCCAAATTTCTCTAGGAATAAAAAAAATAGTTGGAAGCGAACTTTTCGAAGACTTTCATAACTCCCCTGCTGACGCTTTGCCGTACCTTTCCTTCTTTAATTGCGCCTGTACCTGTATGGTTTTTAATATGATAAATTATCTGAAGAAAATTAACTCCATTAATTTTCAACACGGAAGACATTTCCATTTATATGTCATGGAATAAAAACTGCTTATATTTTTTTCAAAGCATTCTACATCTTCCCTTATTTCTTTCCTTTTCATTTTTTTTTCTTGTTTTCCCTCTCGATTCTTCCTATTTTCCCTTTCTTCTTCCTACTTTGAATTCGAGATCTTTTTTCCCCAGGAGCTTTTTCTTTCTTTGATGTTTTCCGCCTTGGGCTTGCTGAAAAGGATAGGAAGCATAAATGCTTTAAATCTCATTTTGGAGCCGTAAAAATTGGAACCAGGCTGGATGCGTGGGTGGTTTATACGGAGTGTGTACGTCATCTACCCTCATCACTTTTATAAGAGAATAGGCAAAAAAAAATTCTTCTCTAATAAAAAAAAAATCCTCAATGTTTCTGTAGTAACAATTACACTAAAATGAGCGAGTGCATGCTTCGTTTCAGGAGTTATTTATTCAAATATTCTAACAATCTAGTGGGTTGTAGTTCAATATACGAGGGAGGAGGGGCCTCTCTCACCCCAAAAAGAGAAACCGAGTTGTTGCGAGAGCATGCTTTGTAGTTACGAGTTGTGCTGTTGGATGGTAAAGTCCACTTTCGATAATTCAAACCTTCGATAATACGAACCTCTCGATAATTCGAAGTGTATGCTCGGTCCCTTGAAAAACTCTTGATATTTCGAAGTAAAACAATACGTTTTCGTACACTCAATATTTCGAAGTAAAATCTATGACTGGCCGAACTACAACACGCGATAATTCGAAGTTATTTTATAAAACTCTCGACAATTCGAACACTCACTATCATGTGCAGTCTTGTAATAAACAGGTCAGAGAGTTTATTTACAAGTTATGAGTTGTGTTTTCTCTGTTTGTCTTCCCTTTAACGTAACCCCTTCGATGACCATCTATCTGCAATCTCTTCTTTGTGTTTTCCTTCCTTTAAGTGGACAATAGACCAACCGAACTTGTTGGTAGCTGTCCATATCTTTTAACTCTTTAAACTTGCTACACATGTGTTCAGAAAGGATGGTTTTCTATTGTGAAGAAGAGAGGCGTAGGATTATGTATGAATGTATTAGATATATTCTTTTAATACATAACTTTAACTTCTGTAACATATTTATACTGTGTATTATATGTACTTTTTAACAATACATTAAAATAATTTTATACATGTGTAGAATTGAGTTCTTTATATAGTTTCAAATTTAAATGTGTTAGAAAAGAATTTCTATTCGTGTATTTTAGGAATTTTTTCCTACCCTCTTGATAATTCGAACTGTTGATAATTCGAAGTTTTTCTTTGGTCCTTCCAACTTCGAAATGTCGAGAGTCGCTGTATTAGTTGGGGTCTTCCGCAACTGTAAGTGAGCTGGCTTCCGCCTGAGTTAAGGAGATTGGTTGGGGGGCTCTGTTGTTTGGTGATTAGTGAGATAACCGACCACAAAGAACAAAGAGTAGGTGGCAAATTAATCTTTCTGTTAGGGAAAACAGCAGTCGAGATCACTGGGATTCTTTCGGCAATCCTTTAATGATGATGCTCTGGGAAAATCACAACCTAATTTCAAATTCAGTTAAGATATCCAACTTCCCTAACATTGTGAGTTTTGTCAAAAATCGGCAATTTTTTTATGATTTTATTTTATAGCTTTTTATTTTATTAGCTTTATAAAAATACCAAGTTTGTCATTTTCTGTTCACTAGAACGAAAACTACTAGTATTTTAGTAAAAGCAGATGCCATTATTTTAAGCAAGATGTTATACTTTAAAACCCGTTTTACTCGAACTGTGTTTTTTTTGAAAATGTTCAAGCCGGGACAGCAATTGCTCGAAAATTTTTGAAAATAATGAAATGAAATGTTTTGTGTATGTTCTGTATAATAGAAGTGTTTTAATCCTCAGATTTATCAATCACTGTTTTATTATAAAGTTTACAGTCCCTTATGTTAATATAATCCCTGTTAATTTTTTTAGCAATTTCATATAATAAAAAATATAAATTGCTCTAGTTTTTGCAAAAATTAAAATATCTCTTATTCTGAGTGTCATTTCAAAAATGAACAACATAGCAACACATCGTAAATGAAAAATGAAAAATTTGTTTATAAACTTTTGGTACAGAATGGGCTCCGTTAATGTTATTTTTTGTAAATTTTTACCAAATTTTCCCATTTTAGTAATGATAATTTCATTTTCTGTTAATTTTAGCATATTTTTCTAAAAATGTACTAAACAAATCTGAAAACCACAAAAAAAAAATCCCCATATCTCCATTTTTTTTTAAAATTGTCGCAAGTAGTCGGATACATTAAGCGGATCATAATGGTAATACATATTCAGACGGATACTAAAGCACGGCATTCTTTTGATAGTTGCCACTGTCGCCACTAAATAAATTGCAGCATCTCGAAGGACGTTTTTTTTTTATAGAGAGAGAGATGAAAATTGATAAATGAACCACAATGAAAATCGTTTATCACGGAATTTAGGGGACTGAAGCATTTTTTCGTGTAAAGAGAATTTCGTGTTACAGGATATTACCAAAAAGGATATATTTACCACAATTAAGTTTACTAGAGTACATTTTATTTACATAGGTATGTATATATGTATGTATCTAATAAAAATCAATGAAACAAAAGCATTCACAATGAAATTTAGTATAAAGTTTTCAAGGTTTTGAAAAAGAAAATTTATTGAGCTTATGGTAAATAATATATTTTTCTTTGCATTGCTCATTTGAACATCAAATTGTTAAGAAATAGTTCGATGTTGTTTATTTTTTTATTCATTTCAACGCTGGAATGTGCGACTAAATAACTGCGCATACTTATCATGATGTTCGGATGACGAGGGATCAGGAACTGCATTAATTAACTCATTTTCATCGTCAGAATCTTTATCAATGACATTTTTGAGCTTTGAACAAACTCAAAAATTTCCTTGTCTGCCATAACTGGGACTCTACATACATTATCATCTTATACTGCAGCGAATTCTACCGATGATGAACCTGACTAGCTGTGTGTTTTCCTTATTTGTTCATTCCCAGAAGAGGAAAATCTTTTCATGTTAAGTGATTTTATTTTCGTGTTAAGAGGAACAAAATGCATTGAAAATACATAGTCGTTTGTCTGGACCGTTATATTATTTTGCGTTAAGAGGACACAGAGTATGATTCAAATGACAAAAATCAGTCAAAAAATCAAATCTAATTTTTTAAAGTCTAAACTATTTTTTTATATACTTTTCTACAAACTCACAAAATTTGAAAGCTCTGAGTTTAAAAAACGCAGAGTTATGATAACTTTTACGTTTGTTTTTATAAACATTCCAATGCCAAATCAAAATTTTAAACTGATTTATCTCACAAAGATAAAATAACTAGTTTGTTTTCATTTAAAATGCTAAGGCTTTTTTTCTATAGTGCTTAACACATGGAAATTTTTTAACTTGTAGCTAATAGTACATGAAAGAAAATTCGATATGCCTTTTTCAATCAAAGCTTCACTTATTTTTTAAAAAAATAAATTTAGTTAGAATTAAAATTTTTTAAAGAATTTTCAATAAACCTTCATAAAAAGAAGTATTGTACGAAACTCACAAGAGTATCACAAAACACATATGAACTTTTTGTGTTATACATAGTTTAACGTACTTGTAAATAAAATTTCATTTATGTATGCCAATATTTGTAGGGGAGTAGTAGCATTTTAAATAACTTCATAAGTTTCAAGTTTTTCCTTTAAAAAATTAAATTGTTAGCTTTTTTATGAAATTTTGAGCACAAAATCTGTTTTATATCATACATGCACATAAGAGGCAACCTGAAAAAATAATGAAAATCATTAAATTAAAAACTTTTGCGTAAATCATACCATGTCCCATTAACCGATATTTCGTCTTAAGTGTTTTCGCGTTAAATGTATTTCACTTTATGTTAAAATACACAAATGTGTGCGTGTGTTTTTAGAAACCGGAGGGAAAATTTAATTTCAGAGAAACTTTCATTATTTTATTTTTCAGATGAATTTTATTTAATTCACAAATAGATACGCTGGTCAAGTTTTAAAGAGGAATGTAGAACCCATTCAAGATTAAACATTATGTTCTCTAATTCAAAATTATCAGTATACGAGATCCTCAATGAACGATCTGTTTTCAGTTTCCTTTGCACCGAAAAATTTAAAAATATCTGGATATTGAACATACATAGTAAATGCACAATTTCTCATTCCTTTAAGTGAAACAACCCAGCAGGAGAATATATTAATCTTGTCCATAATAAGCCTACTAAATTAGAGTATGTTTTATAACTATACACATTATAAGTCTCAGCATTCTTTATTTCGAAATTTTAAGCACCGTTATGCAAGCAATTAAACACACTTACATCATTTTATAAACCCGATAACGTCCGTCCCAAATCCCTTTACGGGTGAACGTATTTACGACTCGTAAATTTACGACCACCCCAGGGCACATTATACCTGCCATCTCTTAACTCATCCAAAGTGTTCTTGCCGCTCCAGCCCCTCAACTGCAATTTTCGACGGACGAATAGCAGCAGTCGGGACTAATTGGAATTTCATATATTAGAACGTTCGTAGAGTATACAGGTACACTCCTGCGAACTCGATATCGTTCGGCAAAGGGGGTGGAAGAAGGGGGTTGTCGAGTCCCACTTGGGATGGAATTCGTTCTCCTGAAGAATGTTTAGTCAATGGCGTTTCCGAGATTTAAACGGGTTGAAGTTCGGGAAAGTTCAAAGTAGGTAAGACTTTTAAATGCTTTTGGTAGAAGGTTTTAATACGTAGCGATGTTGAAAATTAATTAAAAATCAATAAAACGTTAAAAATTTGATTTAGAAATGAATGGAATGTTATGAATCGTAATATTTATGTTATAAGAGTTAAAAAGAGAAACCAATCAGGGAGAAACATTTCTCATTTGATGTCATGGTTGAAAGAATGAATGTACATTAACATCGCACACTGAATACGACAGCTGATGGGGCCGTGACAGTCTTGTGATTATGGTCATGAACTCATGGCCGTCATGGGCTAGAGCATAGTACCACTAAAAACCCACAGTGTAAGGGGCTGGTGCCTAGGTTCAAAGTCCTCCTATGGGCTTGGTGTGGTTGTTTGGAGAGGCGTGTCAGCTCATGTGTTGTCTTCCTCTCCTCAAAAATTCGTTGGTTCAAAATCGTGAGGTCCACCGCCAATAGTCATTTTGTTGCTTTATAGTTTGATGTAAACAAACTCTCACTCACGATTGTTGATGGCAACGGACATTCTGAGTTAGCATTATATTCTCTATACTTCACGCCAATGTTAGAATTCTTAACCTCAACAGACTTAACACGGTCCTTCTACATCAGGTGATATCAGGACTCGACAAAAACTAGGTCAATCATTAGTTCACGACCATGGGTATTCGGTTACCACGACGATATACGAAATGGAGATAGGAGAGACGAAAATTCCATCAACTTTAAATAGGTATAATTTTTGTTATATATTTCATAACTCTCATTTAAAAATATAAATCTTTATTTGCTCTCAAGTCAGCGTTTCTCAAACTGTGGGGCGCGCTTCCCTAGTTGAAGGTGATAGCTCTACGAGGAGGGCGCGAGCATATTAAAAAGTCGAAAACAAAAGATTATTTTTTAAAAAAATGTTAATTTACTGAAAGTAAACGAACGAAATACATTCTGGCGTAATAAAAAAATAAAATACACATTTACAGTGATATAATGCACTTATAAATGTATCAGCACTGCACAATGTACACTGGTGTAATTTGCACTTGATCGATTATCTCTAGAACTACTGGACCGATTTTAATGAAATTTGATATATACATACATTGATACAATACAGAACAAATAACCATTCAACAATTGAAATACAAACACATGATCATACTTGACACTCGTTGGAGTTGGAAGGTATAAAACAGCGGTTGCAGAATAAACAAAAGAAATGGGTTAATAGGGGGTACGGCCCCTCTTACAGCTATACAGGCCTCGCAGCGTGATGTCATACTTGAAATAAGGCAATTTATATATATATCAGTTCTTGTGGAAATTGGTCCCACTTGTTCAGCGACCCTGTTTTCATTTCCTGGATGGTTCTTGGAGGAGGGGGGGGGCGAGTTGCAATTTCGCTCCCAGAGCGTCCCAGACATGGTCTATAGGGTTGAGGTCTGGAGACCTGGCTGTCCAATCCATACGGCCTTACTCTCTAGAAATTTGTCAACCAGAAAGGCTATGTGGCCTCGCGTTATCGTCCATTAAAATGAACTCAGGGCTACATGCACCCCTGAAAAGGCTAACATAGAGCTCACAGAGACCTCATCCCTATACCTCACACCAGTCACAGAGCTTCTTTCAAAGACATGGAGAGGTGTACAGCCATCCAACATGATGCCTGCCCAGACCATTAAATATCCTCCGCCAAAATTGTCGATTTCGCTGGCATTGATGGGTAGGCAGGGGGTCCCTGGTTCTCTCCATATGAACGAACGGTAAGAATCAGTGTTTAGACTGAAACGAGACTCATTGTTGAACAGAACGGTCACCCATTGATCCATACTCCTATCTCTGTGCTGTCTAAACCAGACTAAACGGACTCTCCTGTTCGTAGATGTGAGTGGGATGCAAACAGCAGATCCTTCTGGCAAACAACCCTCTCTCATGAAGTATTTTTGATACACGGGTTCCTGTGGCTGCATAAAAGTAACGAGAGAGCTGAGAAGCTGTAAACCCTTTGATACGCCTTACTATAAACGACAAATGCGATCTTCTCTGGCCGTCGTGGTTCTTTAATGGCCTTGCCCAGGCTTTCTCTCAATGGATCCAGTATCCTGAAACTGTTTCCATAAGTTATACACGACGCTGGGCTTTAAATTGAACTCTCTACAAATCTGGACTTGACATTGGCCTGCTTCTAGCCTCCCCACAATTCTCCAACTCATTGAATCATTTAAATGTTGGTGGTTACTCATTTTTACCGTTACAATTTGAACTGAACCTATTGCTTCAAAATAACACCAAGAAAATCGCTGAGGTGTGCTGGTGAACGAAATGCGTCTTAACTTACAAGCTCTTATAAAGCCTGTTTTACTGGTGGCTCCGCCTGCACACACAAGTACGCTACGTATTTGCCGTACAAAATTTGCCTTTTTATGTAGAAGCAGTGGTTTTTCATTCAGCTCAGTTCTTTTCATGCTATACGATAAAATATGCAAATTCTCTTAGTTTATTTCATCAATGTATTTTAAAATTAATTTAACAATAGTAAGATAAGAGCAAGCTTAATAATGATCAATGACCCTATGAGCTTGTCATATATAAAATTATGTACAAAAACTAACACCACTCATTTTGATAATTTGTACGGTTTATAATCAATCTGCCGCCGATTAAAAGTTACGCGATTCTCTCTCCAATGCTATAACCTGGAGGGGGGGGGGGTAAAAAGGAATACAAAACAGTTTTTCTGAAAGATATAAATCCTTCGCAATCCATGTCAATGTATTTTAATGCATTCTAAAGCCTCCGGAATAATTATATGGATGGCAGTGCACAAAAAGATCGTACTACGAGAAGACCTATATATACGTCCGGGGAAGTTAATGCTTTGGCTGAGCGAGGCATTTATATACACCGGTGGCACTTAAGAGACTAAAGTCGTATTGTAGCTTTAGCATAAAAGTATAGTATTATTGAATTCAATGCATTACTTTGTATGGAGGGGGTGATGAAAATTTTGATTGAATATTGGGTCGCAAATATTGAAAGTGTGAGAAGCACTGGCTGTAGTGTAATTTAAGTATCCATTAACATTGGCTTGTAAATAAGAAATTGACTAACTCTTATCATTCTCTATAAACTGTTGAAATTCTTAACCTATGTCAGCGTAATGAGTGGAACCATGATTAGATAGCCGAAGAATTGCGAGTTGGGTACCAGATTTTCTCATACAGAAATAGCTGCAATTTTTTTTTTGTGTGTGTACAATAATCCATTTTGACTACAGGACCTAGCTAGTCTCGTTGAACTGTTCTCGTTCTTTAATCAAGATTCCATCTTCCAAAGCTTATAATGCAATTCATACATAGCGTACACTTCCTATGGATACCTTAGCACGCACACATAGCAGTTGAAAGAAGTCCGTTGCACTTTCTGGTGATATTATGGATATCTATAAGAACATGTGGTTGTATGCGATCAATAAAACGATATATCTTTGATCTTATACATAAATTTGAATTTTTGCTGATTGGTTACAGGATATCAAACGATGTCGATTACGTAACGACTTATCTAAAAACGGTTAGCATAGAATTTTGAAGTGTTAAAGTTACGGTTGATTTCCGTTAGGCGGGTAAACTTGTAGTTGATTAATTAGGTGAAGTTCTGGAGGGCTCAGGACCCTTACAAATTGAAAAGCCCTCAAGAGAAAATTAACGTGAATTATTTATACATACAGTAAAAATCGCTCGATACGAAACTGTGGGGACAGAAATAGTTTTTCGTATTAAAAGAATTTCGTGTTAGAAGGATATTGCAAAAAAAACATATAACAACAATATTAAATTTATTAGAGCTTACTTTATTTACACACACACATATATATATATAGATATATACATATAAATATTACAAAAATACACAAAAAATAGTTATAAACCTAAGATAACTATAGTCATGATAGAATAGTCTTAGCCACAGTAGTACTAGAGCAAACTCCTGGCCTTAGGAACTAGGATTGCAGGTTTAAACAAAGTTTTTCGGCCATCTAATCTTCACCTGCATTTGCCAATACTCTGGACCATAGGGAAAGCAAGAAATTTCTAGAGAAGTGTAACTTATTATTATAAATAAAACCATAATCTATTAATGTAAAACGATAATATTATAGCCTATAATAATTACTAAAATATTTTGAAATCAAAGTTAAAACTATTAGATAAAGACTTACCACGTGAGTACAGAGCAAAAAACATTTTCCCGGCCAATGGATATATATAGTAAAAATGAATTAAACAAAAACATTTACAAGAACTTACTGAAATTTAATACAAATTTTTCAAAAAGCAAAAATGTATTGAGTTTTTGGAAAATAATCTGATATTTTTCATTGCATTGTCTTTTTTTACATCAGATTGCCAACAAATTGTTTGATGTCGTCCATTTTGTTTTTCATTTCACCATTAGAATGTTCGTCTAAATAACTGAGCATACCTTTCATGACGTTCTTCATTTCGAATGACGTGGGAACAAAAGCTGCATCATTTATTCACTTCATTTTCATCGTCGGAATCTGCATCAATATTTTTCGAGCTTTCAACAAACTCCACAAAATGTGTATTGGAGCTGTACACGCATTATCATTATCCACTGCAATGAATTATTCCAATAATACAATAGGATAGTTCAATTCGGCTTGTGTTTGTCCATTCCCAGAAAAAAAAATTTCTTGTTAAGCGAAAAAATGCATGAAAATGCATAGTAGTTTGTTGGGACTGCTGTATCATTTCGTGTAAACTGTTATTTCGTCTTAAGAGTTTTCGTGTTAAACGTATTTCAATGTATATGTATATATTTGTGGTTATATTATCATTAAATACCCAGCGAAACGTGTGTGTAACGGCTAGTAAAGAATAAAAAGTTATATTATTTTGATACATCCTTTCAGTCATCTCTGTATTTATTATCATTGCAAAAGAATGAAATATTTTATTTATCATACTACATGATCTCCTATTTCCAGTTTATTATTGTCTAAGCAGTGCATAATATTACATGATTCTAATAACAATCTTTCTCTATCTGACTGGATTCTTTTTCTTTTTTGGGCGAAAAAGATGCTTCATCGTGTCTGTCCGTAACCACGACAACGGTTAGTCTGGAGAACGCGCAAATGAACAATAACTCTGCTCAAAGGGGTTGTTTAATGCCTCGTAAATAAATGTACCAAAAAGAAACGAATCAATATTCATTTGCAGCGTTCTGGTTGTACTTTTCTAATAATGCCGAATTTAAATGAGCAGAAAGTCTAGACTGTTGTATGGAGTTTGAAAAGTTATGCAAAACTGGTTTCTATATACAAAACATGTGACTATTGATTGAAATTTGTTTTCGTACATAATTCTGATCAAAATGGATTTCTAGACTGAATAAATCAGTTAAAATCTACCTTAAGGTCAGAAGTTTGTCTATTTCTGGAATATTTCATTGAAATTGTTCACAAATGGATATTGTTTTTCATAAGATTGAACATGACTTTTGAAAACTTTTGAAATATTTAGTCATACCATCGTAGTATAGCAATCCCTCCAGAGCTTGACAAGAAAATATATTTTTTTTTCTTTTTGATTCAAATGTGGGATTATAAAAATAACTTTCCTTTACAAAATAAAGAGTGAGGAAAACATCATAGCAAATCCTTATTAAAAAATTTAATGGAATCTTTTAAAAGAATCGTGCAAGAGAATCGTCTTATATTTCTTGGCGTGCAAGGTTCATACAAGATTCTATATAATCTCAGCTCAAATTATGCATATATGTTGTGGGCATCCTTCAAGTGCTGTTGTCATTTTGATGAATGGGTTTTTTTAAGATTAAAATTTGTTTGCGAGAATATAATTATTTTGGAACAAAAAGGTAGACGTTTAAAACAACTTTTGTTGTTAGGTTAGTGAAATAAATTGTTATAAAGGTTTCAGAACTTTCTATTTTTAATATAATTCAAAAATTATTCGTTAAACTTTTTCAATTGATTTTTACATGTATTTCTTATTAGGTTAAACACTTAATAATTTTTCTGGTTTAAAAATGAAAAGATAAGAAGGATTTCTTATACATAAAAATTGGTATTGATTTTTAAAAACTTTTTTATACAAAAAAGATAATAATGCAAGTATTTACAAAATTTTCTGTAACTGACTTCAGAAAATAAAATTAATATTTTAAAAGTAATGTCTAGCGTCTATAGAGTAATGTTCACTCTAAGTTGGTAAGAAAAGCTATTAATTGCAAAATATCGGATTTGTAAATTCAAAAATAAATAAATAAATAAAAATAACTGCTGACTCAGAGAAAAGAATTCTAAAAAGGGATTCCAGTAAAGTGCTGATGTCAAAAATCGTATTTTTTTTAACGATAAATCAAAATAAGTTTGTACATGAATTTTTATTTGAAATATCACCTTTTAATTTGTTTTTAATTACAAGATATTCTTAAAATAGCTCGGAAAATTTTAGGCTATACTTACGTTAATTTCAATCCCTCCAAGTCCTAATGGTAATTTAATAGTATAAATATTCTGTGTACGTTTTACCTCTATAATTATAAGTAGTCTTTACCCACCCGCTTCGCAGGATATTTCATGAGTTGTATGGCTATATAGCGTTTATATATGTTACGTTGATATCTAAGTTCTAACATTAGACTCTTTCGAGTGTATTGGAAAACATTCTTATCGCCTTTTGATTTCCAAAAAAAAAAAAAAAAACTTACCCTGAATTTTAAAACGGAATTATTATATATTTTACACCCCATAAACACATCCTGAAATTTATTTCATGAAAACCTATTTTTATTGATCTGTACTTAAAAACATGCTCTCCCGTAACACTCATTGGGAATCGATTTTTGTAAAAATTGATCTTAGCAGATCTACTCAACAAAAGAAACGTTCCTGCTACATTTCAAAGGGCTTTAATTCAAAAAGGGAATTTTTTAAAACCTATAACAATCCCCTAACCCTTCTTGAAAGTCAATTTTCAAAAGTCACGTTCTTAGCTGAGCTTTTTAGCTCTCCTCTGCTAGGCAAAAGAAACATATTCTCGAAATTTCAAGTCTATTGAACTTATTATTGAAAAGTTGAATTGTTTTAATCTAGGCTTCATAATCCCCTACCCTTGGGTAGTATATTTCCGCGAAACCCACTTTCAGTGGATCTCAAGTCAACAAAAGAAACATGCTTACCGAATTTCATGTATGTGGGTTTTATAGTGTCACACCTCAAAGCAATACAAGGTTATTGGTAAAGTACCATATAATTTTCAACTTCTCTCCAGTGACGAGATTGACACTTGAGTTAGAACCTCATTCTGTAAGAATACACCCCATTTGTAAATGATGTTGAATACAAAAATATAAACGAAATATGGTTGACACTATTTTATGTATACCTAAGTTAGATGATCAGAAATCAATATTTAAATGGAAAATACGTTCATTCGAGAGATGGATGTGCTATGGTTTTAAAATGTTATTGCATTTTTTAGTCTTTATCCTGTTTTATCTGATACAGTTCATTTCCTTACTGACAGTTCTCTTCTTTCAACATTTTTCCCACGTTCCTTTATCTCAAGGTTTTATTTTTAACGGATGGCACCGTTACGGAAAACTGTCACGTTTTCTCCAAATTGCTTTTCAAAATATTGGAGCAATTTCAAAACAATAGTTACCACCGTTATGGATGTAAGTTTTGAGAATTTGAGGGGTAAAAAAAAAAGGCTATGGTCAAAAGTAATATGGCTTACAATAAAAAAAACAACCATAAGTATTCTTTTTTCGTATAATTTGATCGTAAGATCTTCAGTAAACACTTTTATGATTTTATTTGCATTGATGGCTTTGTCTCCCAAGTTAAAAATCAAAGGTTGTGACGGGAATCCATAACGAATGGGTGAAAAAAAATTATTATCGTGGCTTTATTTAAAAGGAAATCTTGTTTTTACCCATTAAAATGTAGAGAAAATTAAAGATTATAATTAATTTACCAATTTTAATGTTAAAAGAGATAATATTATGAAGAATAAAAAAAGATAATGATAATTGTGGCTACAGTTTTGCTGTCAGAGTTTGGCACACATTCCTTTTATAGGCCATTTTTTTTGTAATGTTTCCACCACTTTTTTCCATCCAAAACTGACAGCAAGATATGCCTTTACTTTCCAAGAGTCTTTTTTTATCGTAAATTGTTTTTGTGTCGAACTTATGGTAATTTTTGTATTGTACTCAATACAAAACTGTTTTTTTTTCTTTTTGCCCCAAGAAAACCGAGCTAAGCTGTGTATACTGGTCTCCCGAAAGAACCTATACTGTTCCAAAAAACTGCTGATTGTATACAAAACTGTTGATTGTATATTTTTCCAATTTTTTTGCATCTGTGTATGTTTATTTATTTTCAAATTAGAAACACAAAAACATGATTTAACTTTTGGAGGTCAGGTACAGTGTATAAACTTTGTCTGAAACTTTAAAGACCATACATCAATTGATATCTTACATTTTTCATGACATTCAGAATAAAAAGTAATAAGTATTCAAAAAGAGATAGGAACAAACTCAAAACAAGTATTTCTTAAGTTTATTTTAGTTCATATTCTTTCTTTTCCAAAAATAATTAAGGAAAAAAATGTGAATTTCAGTATTTTGAATATTTTTTTATTATGATGCAATATTATTATTTCTATTTAATATGAAACTTTAATCCACACATTTTAATCTTTACTATAAATGATAAAAGAATCAACAAATCCTAGAGATGCAGTAGATTAAATTCATTTAGTATTTTGTGATTTAATTTTATATGTGAAAATTAATTTTTTTAAGGATCTTGTTTAAAAAATAACTCTACAGAATTTGAAATCTTTATTTCATAACATAAGCTGAAAACAGCCTTAGCTGTGTTCCAGTTCTACCTGCTGTATTGATTCTTTTGAATTTTTTTAAATAAATATTTGGATTATAATTTTTATTATAAAATGATAAAAATAATCGACTAAATCTAAACAATGCTTAAACTACACACAATATATTTATTCAATATTTTATAATTTAATTCTGCAAGTGATTTGAAACGATTTTTCCATACAAAATTTTTTAAAAAGCTTTTTTTTAATATTTAAATAGATATTTCGTACCTATTTAAAATTCATGATCTATTTCGTTAGAATGTCTGATGAAAAAATATTATAATGTGTTTCTTATGCGATCTCATGAACCTCTGAAATGCAATAAATGTTACAAAACTTTGGAAATTACATAATATCTCTCTCATATTTAGGAAATCCTCCCTCGTAAATTTCAAATTCAGGTTAAAAAAACATCAAACTTTCACAATAACACTTTTAAATATAAATAATAAATGTTCAGAAATATTTAGTACGCTAAACTAATATTACTTGGATAAAATATATATCTGAGTTATATATAAGTTAAAATTAAATTAATATTGTATATTGCAAGCCAATATGCCAAAGCTTCCCATTCAATAGCTCCAATTTCGATTTCAGAACTGTCATTTTATGGGTGATAAAGTTTCATTTAATTGTATGAATGCTTTAAGGTACTATTTTACATCCTAATGTTATGAGAAAACGTCACATAAATTCGTGGAATAGGCTGCAGCTGAGCAATTTCAGGATATGTAACCTGAACATTCAGAACATTAATTGGCATTAGCTATAATTGGTATCGGCAACATTGTAATTTATATTATTTTAATAATGTATATTTTTGAAGATACAATTCGAGAATATATAATTTGTAGAATCTATTCAACACAAGTACAATGATGAAATACTTGTTGAATACAAATGTAGGGAAATATATATTTTTGATAATACATGCAAAATAATAATCCTTTTATAGTTGCTGTAAATAAGCTGTCATTTATTTCAAATATAGTTAAGAGTTTTGTTCCTAAAATCTAGAAAAGTAATATACATTTAAAGTGAGTTCGTTCCAAAATGTTCTGAACCCAATATAAATAAAATATTTAGCTCATTAAGTATTCGGTTTTCAATATTCTTGTAATCACGATATTTCCTCGTTATTTATCAACCAAAACTTTTATTCCAATTAGGGAAATAATGTAATACTTTTATCCCTAATTAGCTATGCCTGAACGCATTTCACGCTTAATTATTGGAAGACATTTTGAAAGGAAGAGAGAGAGAAAGAATTATTGAAATTTCTCGGACATTTTTAAGCGAGTCAATCGCAGATATTAGATTAACGACTCATTTGCAATTTTCACCGAACATTATTTAAATAAAAATATTAGTTCTGTAATTGTTATGACTGAAGGCATAAAAAAATTACTCCACGTATGCCAGGGAAAATGTTTTAGATTAATCAGCGAGCTTTCTTGGCAATGGGTATCCGGAATAAGTTTGTTCGTAATTTTTCATTATTTATTTCCTTTTTAGAAATAGGGTTCACTTACTACCTCATTCCATTTAATACGTCCACTTGAATTCTTTCAAACAACTTTACTTGATACGCTTTAGGGTTGCTTGAATCACTGGTTTAAATGCAAATGCTTATTACTTAAATTGGCGAATCATTAATCACTTTGTGTTTTTATCAATTTTTCGCAAAACATTTATGTTAATACTTGTCTATTGACTTGTTAGAAATTTTTGGTACAATATCAAGATGAAACGTTCCATAGGTTATGATACAGCTATGATAGATTATAATTACTTAAATCAATCGAGATAGAAATTTAATCAGTGTATTTTTTATTTTAAAGACTTATCTACGTGGTGATCATATACCGTATATTCCGGCGTATAATGCTATCAAAATTTACGGGGATTCGTTATACGCCGGGTATGAAAATGATAGCTTTAAAAATAAAGAAAATATGAGCATTAAAAATACACTTCTACCAGTGTCTAAATATTGTTCATTTAAAAAATACGACAAACCTTTTATGAACTATCATTGCTTGATAATATGAACATAAAAGTCATATCCGCCTTCCGTTATATCTTCATGCATGTCATCGAATTCTCTTTCTTTTTTTACTATTACTGATATCTGATCCTTAACCCTTTATCTACCGTATTATAATTTATTGGAATTTTTTCATGCAATGTTTTTCGCATCACTACATCGAAAACTAAGGGATATACATAAATAAAGATACTCAATTTTGGGAAATTTTAATCCGTTAGAGCTAATTAATTAAATTGGTACTTTGAAGTACCGTCAGTCCACAAAGGTCTAAAATATTCTCATAATATGAAAAAAAAAACGAATGACTTTTTTAACGCAATTTATCGCTTAGAAATGCTAAATAACCCGAGAACATTTATATTTTACAGCACAAAGTGTTTATTTTAAAAGATTATTAAATTTCTAAAATTTATTTGTTTTTTTTTACACATAAAAGCAGGTTTTACACTTAAAACTAATTTGATGATGTTCAAAGAAACAGTTTTTTTTCCATTAATACACAAAAGTTCATTACACACTGTGCATTTTGAGTGAGGTTTCTATTGAATGTTTTTAAAGCACCCCATCCTGGGGTAGGAAGTACTGTATTTTCTAAACATGAACTACTGCACCTTGAATCTGGTTCAGTCTCTTGAATCTTAAGCTTTTAACAAAAATTCCTGCAGATAATTAGTTGGGACGTCTTCACCTGAAGAATCATCGGTTAGTGCATCACTGCTTTCAGATGGCAGGTTTTGTTATAAATCCAAAGCCTCTTGAAGACTGAGCTTCTTATTTCTAAACAATCTAAGAAAAACATAATAATAATAATAGCACTTTGAAAACCTCCATTATTGTTAAATATCAGTTACAAATAAGGAAATTAAAATTTTGCTGATTTTTGAATAAATTATTGATATTTCATCTAATAGTGTGGCAAAAAAAAAGAAAAAACGAGCTCAGATTCAAAGTTCAAAATTTCTTTGTAAACGTTAAAATAAAAGAATAAAAAAGCAAAATAAATAAGCAAAAAGAAATGCTAAAAAAGGCGTAACTCTATTGTACTATAGTGATGACGCTTCAACACAACAATAAGCTACAGGGACGGGAAAAAAACTATGTTCTTGCTCTAACACCAGTGTGCTGTCGGTACTTATAAGTACCACAAAGTTATTCAATTGTAAAATTAATTATATACACTGTTCACTTCAAATAGTCAAATGGTTCTCTAAGGTCTTCCTTAACATATAACAAACTAAGACACCTTTTAACATATACTTTTTCCGAACAAAAATAACAATCTTCGCAATCCGATCAAAATGTCAGTTGAAAACGCAACTTCTGCTATAAAACTATTCGCCTTCCCCGCTAAAATAATCACCATAGAACCCGTGCTGCCATATATCTTGGAAGAGTGGATTTAAAATAATATTTCTGCTAAGGATCGTCAGAGTATTCGTAAAATTGTTTATTCTATGTAATTTTAAAGTGAGTGGTACTTATAAGTACCGTCGGTAATTAAAGGTTAAATAAATAATCATCTTCTGTTCCATCTACATTGTTAGGTATACAACATTTTTTAATGCTTTTTAATAACGTTTGACGCAATTTCATTGCATGCTTTTATTGTCCATTATACACTATTTCTAGAATTTAAAAGGTAAGAACTTGCACATGTACATTTCAGGGTTCTTCGTAAAAAAAAGTACGTGTTATATACCTAAGTTTAAAAAAGGCAGTTTGAAAGTATGGTTGCGCGTTATACGCCCGAATGTACTGTAGTTATACATTTCTGCCAGCGTTTCTTTACATTTCGAAAACCATCACTATATAGAAAGCAGATTGCTTCGAAAAAAATATTGGTGGACTTCTTGAAAGGTGTCGTTTGTTTTGTCAAATATTCGACCCCGCAATGTTTGTCTTGCCTGAGTTCTGGGAATAAGGAAAAGCCGCTTGGGGCGAAATCGGGAAATTTGTTACAACGTATTGGAGGCTAGTCGCTTTGATTCCTCCCAGAGTGTTCACAACTTCGACACGTGCTGTTCGATGTGAATTATTTTTCCTCTCTGCCAATCTAAGATCAGCCTCATTCATGATCATTTGGATGGTTGCTACTTGGACTAATAAGATAAAGCGCCCACTTTCTTCATTGAGCATCATATGCCTGGTAGTGATCTTTCACTTCTTTGTCTCTGGGGGACATATGACCAGTTTGAAAATTCCATTGCCATCTCACAATAGTGTAATATAACGGGCAGTCATTTTCATAAACACCCACTGTATATGCGCCAGATACTACAACATTTCAGTTGAAGGAATTTAACCTATATCTTTTCAATACTGGAGGGTATTTCAATCAACAGCTTTCTGAAAACAGATCTTCTTATCAAATTATGTGCATACTGATTGATTAATAAGCAGAATAAAATTAATCTAGATTTCTTGGTTATTTCTTAAGAATTAGTAAATATTTATGATACACTTACGTATAAATCTGATTTCTGCATGGACATTAACAGAAGTTTGACAGTATAAAGTAACACTTATTTACCCAAACAACATTTCACTATCACATTTATTTTACGTATTAAATATATAGTGAACTTATAAAAAGTTTTTTGAAAGTGCAGTAAACCTATATTAAAAGTACATATTGTATGGCTGTAGTTTTGTAAAAATTCCTATGATTGATATGTAGATTAATAAACTTAAGTCCAATAAAGAAAGAAACAAAATATAATTAATCATGATCAGTAAGAGTATCTTTATATGAAAAAAAATTAAATGCAAAAAATCACACTATTTTAGTGTATTGTATGCATCTTAACGCTTTCTAACCGATAATAGAGTATGTATATTCTCTTCATAGTATTTACAGTATAATTTCATATATATTTCATATATTTTCAGTATATATTTCATAGTATAAATGTAGATTTATTATTTTATAAATTTATCAAACACAGTTTATATGCCATTTTCTCCCAAAGTAAAGTCCCTCAGGGGCTCACCTTCTTTAGGTGAGTACGGGTGTCACAATCCGAGGTGCCTATAGTGTTCTTTTCCTTTTCCCACGGGTTTACTGTCTTTGTAAACACGGGCTTCACGAACCCGGGGTACCTAGTGATCCTTCTCTATTTTCGACCATCTTTCTTGTCATTCAATTCATTCTTTCTTTCTCTTCCCGTCTAAGACCACAGATATTAAAACAAATGTTTAGCGCAGTATAGCCGAAATCGGCTCTTGTGCCAATAAACCCAAAATCACTCTCACCCAAAGTAAAGTGTTTTTGCATAGTGAATTCATCAAGCCTGTCATAATTACTTTGAATTATTTATCTGCAGCATTATTTTTTTAATTAGAGACTGATAAAAGTTATTTTTAAACTACAGTGCCTTATCCTTATCTTTTCTTTCCTAAGTGCCCAATTATTACAAGCGTTACATACAGCCATGATTTCCGCAACTATGGTAATTATTGGCTTAAAATATTTTTCTGTTTAGTTAAAATCTATTAATGAGAAAAAAAATAAATCTAACAGAAAAAAATATAATGAAAAAATTCTAAGTAAAAAAAAAAAATAGTGAAGAATAAATCACGAGTGGAATCAAAAATCACATGTTCTCTAAATTGTATCAGTTCTTAAAATATCAATGCTAATAAATTAAAGCAACTAAAATACATTTACATTCAAAGTAGATTTTAGAGTTTTTAGCGCGTTTTTCACGTAGTGTAAAAAAAGCGCTATTAGGACGCAAATTTCGTCTTCGTTCCATATTTTGTCGTACCTTTTTCTCAGCCAATAAGCAACCGATTGACCACGGGTTTTCGGCATTGGGTCGCATTTGTGCCCTAGATGAGCCGAATCATATTTAAATTTTCCCATAGTTTTCCCGAATTTTCCTACAAATTTTCCTGAATTTCGCTAGTTTATAACAAAATTTTTTCAAATTTTTGCTTTTTTATATTGCTGATACAGATTTGTGTCATTATTTCTTTTCAGCTCAATAGTAGTACATTTAGAGGAGTGGTACAGTACACACTACTTTCTGTTAGTAAAAAGTTCATAAGTTGCATTATTGTAAAATACAACATGTGAAAAACGCGCTAAAATTACTTGGCCATGCCAATGATTGATATCTTGTTTTTAAACATTATTTTGTAAATTAAAATTTTAGGTTGTATTTAATGATTTCATTAGATAAAAATACTTCAGGATATTTGAATTAAATTGTTTTTGTAATATTTATCTTGGTTGATGAAAATTAAATATCAATTTTCGAAAGGTATATTTACAGTGAAACTAAATTGGTTATACTAAAAGCTATTTCCACGTGTCTCTTCCACTACCGATAAATTTGTACTAAATTATATTTGATGAATTTTATATGATATATTCTTTTAGCGTTTATTAAAAATACTATTGAGCTCAGAAATGCAATTCTCACATACAAGTGAAAAAAATGAAGCATTTTAATAACTTTTTTCGTTTGAAAAATAGTTTATATTTAACAAACCGTTCCTTTTTTATTCATAGCAAAAATATATCACATTAAACAAAAAAAAATTCATTTTTGTGCCTTAAAAAATGTTTTTTGGCTGAATGGAGTTTAGATGTTTAATGTGGCAAAATAATTCCTAAATTCATTTAAACTATTCGTTTTTATGAAACATGCATGTAAATATTCTTCTAGAATATCTAATTTAATTACTAAACTGCTTAAAAGAACTAAAAAATATCTGAAACTTTAATTTTTCAAACGCTTATGATTTAAAAATTACAAACTTGTAATTCTCCCAATTTTATAGTTTTCTTCATTTTTAAAAATGTACTTTTTCTGCTTTCAAACATTTCGTGATTTTATTCCAAAAAGAAAGGCTTTTCCAGAAAGAAAATTGTCTGCTCCAAATGCTACATTCTTTTGTGTGGGATGGTAGCATTATTTAAATGCAGAAGACAATCAGCTTATTCTGGTTGAGCTGTTTAAAAAAAAAGGAGTCTTTTGGTGTTTCGAGCATTACTTTTTACAAATGAACTAAGTTGTCTTGTTCCTTCTATGGCGGAATCAATAAACGTCTGGAAATATTTTGTTTGGTAAGATGCAGTAGCTTTTTATTACCTTAAACTGTTGTTTTGCTTCTAATAGAGATAGTTATCACAGAAGTTATTGTTGAATTTTAGTTAAACGGAGATAAATATTTTTAAATAAATGTGTGCTAAGAAGATATATTAAATCGCTATTTATGTTTTTCATTGTTTTATAAGCATATCTTTTGGAATAGTACTGATAATTACGAATGTGTTTTTAATTATTGTTATGTATTATTCATTTACGTATTATGATAATCGGTCATTTTATGTGTTAAAAAATGGCACGAAATATTGGGGAAATTTAATACAATTTTTCATGAGCATTAATTATATTTTGTAATAACATGATACTAAGTAAATCCATAATAAAATAGGCTCATTAATTTTCAGTTGCGCTTAATAAAAAAGAGTTTCTTAAACAATTGTTAGATGTTAGTAATATTCGTTTAGGGATAATATAATTAGTATAACTAGTTCAACTAAATTAGAAAAATATAGTTTATCTCATAATTGCTTTTTTCTATTTGAATGTGCTATACTTGTTTTTTCTAAAGTAGATACGAAACACAAATCTCCTTAAACTAAAAAAAAAAAAAATTTTACAACTATATGTTAAAATAAAGTTAAAATAGTAGACAAACAAGATAAAATTTTCAAACCTTTAAAAATAAAATTATTAAGGATAAACGAAATAAATAAAACGTTTATCTAAAAAAAAAAACGAAATATTTTATATTACAAGCAAAAGCTTTTTTTTAACCCACTTTTCGCATTTTGAACACAAGTTTCTTAAATTTTATTTTGCCCATATTTCCATATCCATTACCCTGATTGAATACTTTGTTTAAAATATCTAATATTGATTTGAAAATATGTTCAACCATATTTGTATGGATGTAATTAGCATAAAGAGGTTGCAAAACAACACGAGGAATTATTATTGCTAGAATAATTACGAAAAAAATAGATAAATGATTAGGTTTTTAAGTAATATATATTTCAATATAACTGTTAAAGCACAACACTGTTGCTGTCGCTGTCACAGGGCAGGATTACTCTTGTGAAGGGCTGCGTTAGGATGACGTTGGGATAATCGTTGTCTGGAGCTTTGATAGATCACTGTGAAACGAGTTTAAATCCCTTCAACCCTGTGACCCAGCTAAAGGTGTGGGAAGAATTAAAATAATGCGACATGATAAATTCCAATTATTTAATTTATCACTATAATCAATTCAAACACAAATTACACTTTAAATAGGATAATTCAGCAAGCAATAGAGAGAAGAGACGAGATTCGCGTTTGGGAAAAATATGTTCAATACTGCGGCTCTTCCTTAATATTACTTTACAAAGAGTTTACGTATCTAATGTCCTCACTACTACTTTAACACTCTAAACATCAACTTAATATAATATGACAGTACCTGAACTTATGTAGTCTTCTACTCAATCCAACTATACTAACACTTCTTGGTTATAATCTTTTACAAGGACTTAAATCAATTCTGGTAAGCTTCACCTTGTAACTATCTTGTCACCTCTTGTTAGCTAAACTTCTGAAGTTCTTACTTTTTATTTACCTATTTTCTTCACTGCCAATTAATTTACTATTCACTTCACTTCTAATCCACTCACAATTCACAAACTCTTTAACTGGCGAAGAAGGAATATATATAATAAACTTCATTTGCATATCACGTTTCCTTTTACGAGAAGATTGTTTAAAATTTGCTGGCCCAAAATAATACACAAAAGGACTGTTAGTGGAAGGTCACGTATAGATCCATCACAACTGCAGGTGTGACAGAGTCTGAATGAATCTGGAGATCAGTGGGATATAATGTTCATTGGAATGTGTTAGGGCGTCTTAGAGTGTTGAAGCGTGTAGAAGTATCTCAAAAGTTTCTGAGTTTACCGATTTGATGTATCTTCAAAGATGGAATACGTCACGCCTTTTCAAGCCTCACGTGACGCAGGATCACTTCTGTCTGGACGTATCCGGGATTACTATCCAGCCATTGGTCCTTGTCACCCCTCGTGCGGTGGACTTTAAAGCCGGAGATTGGCATGAGACTTGCGCCGGTCACCTCTCTGTTGGCTGAATAAAGGTAGGTCAAAAATTGACTTGCCTTAGAATATAAGCGTTGGATTGCCCAGTCTTAGAGGATTTCACACACGAAACTACGTGACCATTGAGACGTCATGAGTTCCCTAACAGTAAATCGGCCCTTTGGTGGTGACCACCGCATTACCTTTCATTGCCAAAATTAATGGAGAATTGCATAAGTATCTGTGTTTATTACTAAAAACCATAAGATTTTAATAATGAGATAAAAAGCTATCTTGTCACAGCTTTTTATCAGAAATTGAATTGATTAAATTATTTGAATAGTTGTTGTATCAAATAATTTGAGTGATTATTAAATACTTATTTGAATGGTTATTATAAAATAATTTAATTTATTAAAGAAGACTGGTTAAGTAAAATGGATCTATAACTGAAGTGTGCCATATTTGGGACTCTTGTTATAGCGTTAATGAAACATCTTTTATAAAGAGAACTTACTAGTTAAAGCGTAACATTATTTTCGTTTAAAAATGGCCTTAAAATATATATTACCCCTGCTTTATCATTTAAATTAAAAATTTTAGAAAATAATTATCTTGAAGATATAAAGTTTTAGAGTGAGTTTTTGTAGATTGTATGTTACAATTAAAACAGCGCATAGCGTAGAAATTATAAACATAAGGTATCCGACTACTTGCGACAACTTTAAAAAAAAAATGGAGATATAGGAATTTTTCGTGATTTTTAGATTTGTTTATATAAGTACATTTTAAAACAAATATGTGCTAAAATTAAGAAGATAAAAAGAAATTATTATTACTATAATGTGGGAAAAAATGGGTAAAAATTAACAAAAAATAACTTAAATGTGTCTTATTCTGTACCAAATGTTTATGAACAAACTTTTAAATTTTCAATTTTGATGTGTTGCTATGTTATTTATTTTTGAAATTCAGGATAAGAAATATTTTAATTTTTACAAAAACTAGAGTACTTTATCTTGGTTATTATATGATATTGCTTAAAATAACAATGATTATATTCACATAAGGGACTGTAAATTTTGTAATAAAATAGTAATTGATAAATCTGAGGGTTAAAACACAACTACTATTATAGAAAACACACAGGAAAAAATTCAGTAAATTATTTTCAAAACTTTTTAAGCAAACTCTGCATTTACAAAAAAAAAAAAAAAACACTTCGAGTAAAATGCGTTTTAAAGTGTATGACATCTTGCTTAAAGTAAAGGCATCTGCTTTTACTAGAAACTTGTAGTTTTTGTTCTAGTGAATGGAAAATAATAAACTTAGTATTTTTATAAAGCTAATAAGATGATTTATAAAATAAAATCAGAAAAAAATTTGTGAATTTTTGTCAAAATTCCCAATTTTATGGTAGTCGGATAACTTAAACACTGAATTAATTGGATTAGGCCTTGTTTTTACTGTGTTGGGTTAATCAAAATAAATTAAAAATTGTCTAAAAAGAAAATCGTTTCGTTTTCATGCTTTAAGAAAAGTTAATTAGCCATTTTTTTACGTCCGAATACTACGATATAAAATTTTTTATGTTACAATATACAGCAGTTTTAATGCTATGAATTGTTTTAAAAAGCTATTCATGAAATAGAGAACAAAATTAAAATAAAGTAGAATGGAAAATATAATGAACTAAAATGTGAATCTAGATGCATGGCAAAAAAGCTTAAAAAGGCATCCGTCCGCTCAAAAAAAAAATTATTCTAAAGCTTAATAAAAAAGAGTATTTTTATTCTTCATTTAGCGGTCTCTACAGAATTCCCTACCAACCGAACAAAATATATCTCTTAATTAAGCATTTTTTCTGTATTTCAAAATATAAAAAGTGCTTTGCTATATGTTACTAGTTCTCTTCTTTCAAATTGAGCTAATAAAGCCGTTTTCGAAGTTCAGAAGCATTTTTTAGAGCTAAGTTCAATTCCTTGGCGTAAATGAGATAGAGGATCTATATTTTTGACATGTCGTTAATTAAGAAAAATTGGCTGTTCTAAAAATTCCTCAGCAATTAAGCTCTCACGATGCACGAATTAAGCCTTAAAATGGCTCAATTTTTCATATTTAATTAGTCGATATTGGGGCGTAATTAATTTCACGTGATTTGGTAAAATTAAAGGCGAAGAACTCTGATTACGGCCCAAAACTCCAAATACTAAACTTTTCTTCTTTTTCTAAAATACATATTTCTACTCTTTTATTTATATTTCATCAGGTTCTGCTGAAGTATTTTCGCTTGCACAAAAATGTGTATAGAAATCTCATTTTTTAGTTGTAAACATTTTGAAAACAATCATCTCTATTTTTAATAAACTTGTAATAGTTTTTGAATCGATAGTTATGTGTTGGAAGAACTTTCGCTTTATTTTGAAAACTAATTAATAAGAATAAAAAATTTAATTTTAAGTTCTTTCATTATTATTTTAAATGAGGAAGTTTTATTATGTTTAACTTAAATGTTTTGAATTTATGAGCAAATTAGAAAAAAAAGTGAAATTAAATACTTTTTCAACTAATGAGACAATAAACAACGGACTTAAGAATCTGTAGCGGTAGTATCTATATAAGACAGTAACAGCCTCCGGACTGAAGTGATCATTTTGGTCTAGTGGTATGTTACATACTTACGAATCCATATATCGCGAGTTCTATCCTCCTCCTTGATGGCCTTGACGTTGAACAAAGAAAACCGCACACTTAACGCATCTGTCGTGGCTACATCTACCCACCGCAAGAGCAAACAAAGCCTTCAGACACACTTGAAGCAGCAAACAATGCCGTCAGACATAACAACTCACACGCTCTCCATAAAAACTATATCGTTCGTTCACCCATCCACCGACTCAATAGTGGGGGAGTGTACAGCGGTGGTATCTATTTAAGACAATTACCAGCCTGCTGACTGAAGAGACTATTTTGATCTAGTGGTATGTTACGTGCTGATGGACCTAAAGGTCGCGAGATCTATCCTCCTTCAATCTTACAATACTATAACTGAATTTAAGTTAAAATCTAGGAAAGTTTAATTTATATTGTGATCAGAGACCACGTTGTGTATTCATTGCGGGCTGATATATTTGCTATTACTCGTCCGCTTCTCTGGGTATTTCCTGATGTTGTGTGACTATGTATATATATATATTTTAAGTTATTGTTATCTTTCTAAACTTAAGCTTTCCTTTGTTTAACAAAACCTTTTTATAACCGTCGCATCTTGATTTAAAGAGGTTAATACTTGAATTTCTAAAACGGAAATGTATATTAATCTTTTAAGTGCCCGTAACCTCTCTCCTTGGGAGTAGGATCTCCAAAAAACTTAGTGGATCTCTTTGCCTAGCAAAAGAAACAAGCTCGCTAGATTTATAATCTGAAGGCATATTAGCTCAGAAATTGTTTTTTCTTATAACGCCCCGCAGCTACTGCGCGAAACCCATGTTTAATGAATCTATATTCGACTAAAGAAACAAGCTTACCAAATTTCAAGTCTGTAGGTCTAATAGCTTCAGAGATCTCTTGATGAGTGAGTGAGTATGAGTCGTTTTTCTCCTACATATAGAGTGAGAGCACATTCACTTAGAATACAAATTAAAATTTTTAAGATAGATTTCTTTCTAAATTTTTCTTCCTGAAATCAGTAGTAATCTGACGCTAGTTATTTGTACTCATCATTTTATTCGACTGCTCTGAATCATACGCTTAATTATGAATCAGTTTCAGCAATTTCTGTGTGTCACTTTCCTCTTACTGATACTTTTATCCAGTGGCGTAACGTACACCCACGCAACCCTCGCTTTTTGTTGGGCCCAGGATTCCTGGATGCCCTAAGCCCTATGTTAAGGTTTTGAAATCCTTTGTAGTATCCTGCTTAGGGCCCGAAACACGACTTTGTAGGGGGCTCTAAAATTCTCCATTACGCTACTGCCCTTATCCTACGTAACATTACTTTCAAAGGTAAATTCGCTGTGTCATCTCTGTGAAGTTATAACATTTAGAGCCTCCTTCAAATCTCCTCCTGCATCCTTCAGATCGAAGCTCCATCCCCATAATCAATTACCACAATATGATTATTAAAGATGATTTGCTATGTATTTGTTTTACCGACGGAAGCAAAATCAGTAAAAGCATTTTAATTTTCCATTCTTTAGTTATCATAATGGTATTGAAATTGAGTTTATTGAATTGATGAATGTACCTGTTTTTTTATTGCTAAGTTTCTAAACATTAATCATACTATCAAATGGATCATGCAGCATAAGGGTGTTAAGGTATTCGATTTGTCAAGATTTCCTTCTCCTATTGAGAAACTCTAAAAAAAATAATTTTTTTTTTCGTCTTGTAATAACGTCACGTAGAAATTCATGGCATATATTATCTAAACACGTAGCATATAGAATCTAAGCACGAAAATTTCTAATGTTTTTATTTCCTTTTTACAACTGTGAACGAACGAAATTAATACCTATTTCACATAAAAAATTTACAAAGTAAATTTAGTGATTTAATTGATTTTTTTTAAATTTGAAAAATTTATAAAGTGTTTTATCGATACGAATTTTTAATTTTGTGTTTATTCATTGTTCTGTTCTTCATTATTTTAATTATTTACTGATAGCGATTATCTTTCTTTGCAAGATCACTAATACTTCTGTATTTTATTTTTACATTTTGCTAACTGTAAAACATTTTCTAATTTGAGAAATGAAATAATAGTTTTCATTTGTACCACTTGAAAAATTGCTTTTGAAAAGTATAAAAGTTACATATGTATCAAGATGTTAAGTTTTTAAAATTTTTGAGTCTGTGTTTATAATTGTTTTGATGAATGCATTCTAAATTCTACACTTAAATTTGTTTTACATGGCTATTTTAAAGTTCATTTATTTATAAATTAAAAGTAAAAAAAGCTTTTTTAAAACAAGCTTTTATTTAAACGCGCTAAAAAGAATAAAATAAATTTTTCTTTAAAACTTTTTTTACTATCAACTTTTTCCGTCATTACACAATTTATATGATATAAAAGCTTGTCGCGAGATTTACCTCTGCAGATAAACAATTAAATTAAATAACTTGATCGGATTGATTTTAATTTTTAAAAATTTCAAACTAAGTAAATAAGAGTACTTTAATCTCGCGACGAGCTTTTATATTATATAAATTGTGTAATGACGGGAAAAGTTGATAGTAAAAAAAGTTTTAAAGAAAAAAGTATTTTATTCTTTTTAGCGCGTTTAAATAAAAGCTTGTTTTAAAAAAGCTTTTTTACTTTTAATTTATTTTTCAATTTTTAGTTATCACTGGACAGGTTTCTCAGTATGTTCATCTCATTCAATGCTAGGGGTTTGCCGGTTATTTTCGAACAGTTAGCTAAATGAATTCTCCCAAAAAGGGCACTAGACTAAAAACAATTTTTTTTGAAATCCGTAATTTTTAAGCAATTTTTTCATTCTTTGTACAGATCTTGGGTAATATTATCCTACACACGAAAAAAAAAATCATGAGTGACGAAGTTATTAGATGTTTAATTAAAATTTTGAGTATCTCTTGAAAAATCGTAAAAAAAAGTATTTGACATTTTATTTTTTAAATGACTAATTCTAAAAAAGCAAGGCATGAGCGGTTTTAGCAGGGAATGTCAATTCATTTAAACAAAAAAAATTCATGCGCAACATATTATTTTCATAAAAACGCATCGATTTTGATTTATTTAAAAAAAAAATCGTAAGAAAAACCAATATTATTATTTCGTAAAAAACATTATACCTTATCGGGGCGAAATAAATGATCTTTCCGATTCTGTAATTATTTTTTGTCTGAGTTTCATAGATTAAGTTAGATAAATTTTTTAAAGAATTTCTACAATTCTCCCTCTCGGTTTAACTTTGCAGCGTTGAGAAAGGTATACAATGTACCAATCTACTTGAAAAATAGCTCTACTTTTTTTTGTTTTGAATTTAAATCGAAGAAAATAGATAGAAATTTCTAAACAAATTGCATACGTTGCAGAAATTAGTTTATTTTTACGTTGTAGAAATGTAATTATTTTTTAGACAAAGTTAATTAATACAGTCATTAGTGCAACGTTATGAAATTCCAGTTTGGCTGAAAACCGATTTTCGACGCCAACTTTTGTCATTGTTGTAACAATACCATTATTACAACAATACTGACATATCGAAGTTGGCGCCCAAAACTAGTTTAAAGTTTTTAATTAATATCTTTTTAATTAAGTGCAATATCGGAATATAAATGGTCTAAACATGCATTGTCACCCAAACTAAACGTGTATACAAAATTTTAGCTCAATAGGATGAAGATATCAACTTCAAAATTGAGTTGCAAGATTCCACCCGAACAAATTACATACATTGTAAGTTAAATAAAAGCTTTTAATAAATAAAATATTCCAAGAATTAATTTTAAAATACAAACAATTAGTCGTAAATTCTTTTTTTTACATTTTTATATATCTTTCACATTATGAACAAAATCGCAAAATGATAACGCAAGTACTATCCATTTGATACTAACCGAATTTTAGCTTACATTATACAGAAGGTAAAATATTACCTAACATTTACTTCTAGTTTTTACTGTAGTCATTTCTTATCAATTCAAAGTACAAACTGACTCCAATTGAATTCTTGAAATACCGTTGAAACGTTAAAACGTTTTGCTTTCAATTTCCTTCACAAATACAAATAAAAAGCACTTCAGATGTCAAGATTTTTGCTGGACTTCAAAAAAGAACTTCGGAACAAATAAAGGAATACATTCGTATTCAGCTCTAAGTATACTTAAAGCAGTGTTCGTGTGTTTTTCATTTCGCTGAAGACATTTTTGGAAAGGTTAAAGGAATCTCAAACACAAAACCGTAAAAAAAATTCATTTTTTAAGTGCAAGTGATGAAGGTTTTAAACTGAATTCATGCTCAGTAATTTTATGGAAGTGATTTTGAAATGAAAAATATATATATTTTTGTTTTATATTTTATCATGTTGAGTATGGTTATTCAAAAATAAAACAGTTTTACATTTGAAAAAAATAATTTAAGATTAAATTTTACAGCTTGGTGAACTAAAGTCGATGGGCAAAAGTGTTCTCTTTCTCAATCCAAAACATTCAGCTTATATATTTTTTTTTATCATTTTAATAATGTCCTTTAAAATCACATGATTTCTTAATATCAGGGCACTAGTTGGTTGATTTCGGCTAATGCAGTATTGTGTGTGGGCTTGCCACAAACGTTTGACGAGACATTTTTTTCTTAACTAAAAATGTAGTTATTGTACTTTCCGTAAAATGAGTAAGATGGCGTAATGACCTGGAAGTCTCTGAACCAAAATGAATTAAAGAAAACCTCTCTCAAAAGATTTGAAATAGAGAATCCTTACATGCATATACGTGTACGTATATAAATACATTCTTACACACAATATATATCTACATTTGTTTTAAGAATCAAGTGGATGCAAATATCTTAATTTTTGAAATTTTAACGTACATTTTTGAGATTTTTATAAACTTGCATATTTTTTTTTAGCTGACCAAGTTGTTGTCAATTATGGACCGGGTGGCCTGAGTGGGTGGAGCGTGGTTGACACTACCCTCAGACCCCACGTGGTCTATCTCGATAGAAACCATATGTAACAGATTTTGTCTCAGTGGGAATCTTGAACTTGGCTTCGGCATAACTAAATGTGCTGTTGTTTACTCGTAATTCTTGGCTTCGGCGTACCAGGTGCAGTTGTTTACTAGGATTTTTATCTCGAATATTAGAATTATTCTCTTAATTATTTCAGTCTAATCAGTAACTTGATTTAATTTGTTAAAGATTGTTAAGTTTATTGCTGAAAGTTATTTTTACCATCGAATCCAGGAAATAGACAATTCTAGGACTCCAGAATATTATTATGTTATAACACACACACAAGTATCAGTATTTATCACAAGTTCCAAAGAAGGGGAAGGCTGATATTACCACACTAACTTAACTCTATTTTTCAGTCCTAACTCCAAAGTTGAATTTGATTTAATTTATAGATTGCTAAGCTAATTTTAAAACTTGCTTATTTGATTCAAATTTGGAATTGGAATTTTATGTTTTGGAAACTCAATTAATTTTTCCATGTTCGTCTCCTCTTAAAGAATTTCTTTTAAATCTACATGTGTGTTAAAAAAAATGATGTGGAGTTAAATGTTCAAATCCATGCATTTTAATTTCTTTTCCTCTTATTTTCAACAAAACTTTAATCTGGACTAAAAAATAAACTTTAAACATACACTTAATTTAATTTAAATATATCTTAAAATTATGTATTTTAATCCTATATTATTTGCTTACTGATACGTTGCAAGTTAATTAGTTAGTTTTCCTATAAAATTTACAACAAAAAGAAATAGTAAGTTAAAATGCAAATTGCTTGGAAGGTATCCACCTTTAGTTAATGCGTAGAACATACCAAAGATAAGTATTTATTTGTAAACCTAAAATATTACTAACTACCATTTTTCCCACCTATATATTTGTAAATTTTGAATTATCATCGCACGAAAGCAATTAGGAATGCGCAGGCAAAGAAAATCTGAGCAGAGAATCTCTCTCCTACTTACAATATGGCGCCATGGTTAAGTTTTAAAGCTCATAATTCCTTTCTCGGGTAAAAACCTTCAAATTTTCTTTGTTTCTCACGCCAAATGTTGATTGGAATCATGAATGGAACACAAGGCTCGAACCGATCATCACCGGCCATGAGTTAGGGATTATAATTACTTGGCTATTGTTGCCAAGAACTTAATTCAATTCTCCTTTTTTCTCATTTGAAATATACATTATTGCCCTTTTTATTTTCATACATTTTTCATAACAAACATGAGCTTTTCTTAAGTATGAAAATTTTCTATTCCAAAGATTTTTTTTTTTTTAGATTTAACGAGAAAAGGTTCTAAGAGCAAGTTTACTTCTAATCTCGAATATAAACTTGTTTATAAGTTTTGAACTTAAATAGTATTTTCCTTTTAAAACAATCTTTTCAATACCACCATATACAGGGGGGTTAATAAAGATGTATACACTTTCCAGATGCTGTAAAACAGAAATAAACAAAGACCACGTCAGTGAACCGTAAGGTAGATGCACTTTGAAAGTGTGTATCTAGCCCTGACAAAAGTGATTTGAGGTATCCGACTACCCCCTCAAAGTAGGAATTTTGCGAAACACAGACAAATGTTTTATGATTTTATTTTACAGGCCATCTTATTAGCTTTAGAAAAATACCAAGTTTATTATTTTCCGTTCACTAGAACAAAAACTACAAGTGCTTTAGTAAGAGCAGATGCCATTACTTTAAGCAAGATGTCATACTTTTAAAAGCGTTTTACTCGAAATGTGTTTTTCTGGAAATATTCAAACGGGGCCAGCGATTGCTCAAAAATTTTTGAAAATAATTAATAGAATTTTTTTGTATATGGATTTGTATAATAGTAGAAGTGTTTTAACCTTCAGATTTATCAATCACTGATTTATTACAAAATTTACAGTCCCTTATGTGAATATAGCTACAGTTTTCTTAAGCAATTTCATATAATAACTAAGATAAAATGCTCTAGTTTTTGTAAAAATTTAAATATCTCCTATCCTGAAGGTCATTTCAAAAATGAATAACGTAGCAACACATCAGAATTGAAAAATTGAATATGTGTTCATAAACTTTTGATACAGAATGGGCCGCGTTTATCTTATTTTTTTGTAAATTTTTACCAATTTTTTTCCATTTTAGTAATAATAATTTCTTTTTCTCTTCTTAATTTTAGCGTATTTTTCTTAAAATGTACTAAACAAACCTATAAACTACAAAAAAATTCCCATATCTCCATTTTTTTTAAAGTTGCAACTAGTTGTTGGATACCTTTAGGGGACATGGTAGTATTTATACAAAAATCTCTGATTCAATGGTTTTTACAATTTTTTTCCCTTGTAATCAATGCATTGGGATGACGTAAAACATTATTTGTTCTCAAAATATTGCAAAATACTAACCATTTAATTTTTTAAAGTAAATTTTTAAAAATTATGCAGGGATATTTAAAAGGCTACTCCTCCTACAATAATTGACGTACATTCACGAAATTTGATTTGCAAATACGTCAAGGTATGTTTAACAAAAGTTGGTATGGGTTTACTGCTAGCATTGTTGATCTACGTGAAAAACTTTTTTTCTGGATGCTTATTGAAAATTCCTTGAAAAATGTGTAAAGTATAAATTCTACTATTTACTCTTAAAAGATAAGTATTGCTGTGACTCAAAAATACATTATAACTTTTGTTGCTTGTGCTGTTAACAATAGAAAAAAATCAAAACATTAGGCACACGACAGAAAATAAACCCTTTTCTTTTTAAATGATGATAAATTAATTTTTTTTCTTTGAGATCAATAGGTTTAATGTTTTTATTTGCCATTGTGATGTGAATAAAAACAGACATAAAAGTTATCATAACTCTGAAATTTTTTTTTTAATTTAGAGCTTTTAAATTTTGTGAGATTATAAAAAATGATGTAAAGAATAATTCAGACTAAAAAATTGTATTTGAATTTTTGTCCGATTTTGTCAATTGAATCGTACTGTGTTCCCTTAACTTTTAATTAAAACGGCAAATAATAGCTTGAAAAAAGTCTTTTAATATCTTAATTAAATAATTTGTTCTGTTCATTTAGTTAAAATATAATTAAGACTGTTCTGTTTTATTCATTAGCAATAGTTTAATTAAATTTTTGTGTGTTGAGAGAAATATTTCATTAAAAAATTCCATTTAGATAAAGTTAAAATCTACGTGAGATAAAACTACAAGAAAGTCACCCAGAGTTGTCCTTTGTGTGCATTAGAGGTCTTTATCATTAGAAGTACAGAATCGCAAATGGCTATTACAGGAGTTACTCTTAAAAACTCTTTACGAATTGAAATGGGAGTTAGTACTTTTTATTTAATTCTATTTCAACAAAGAACTATAATCTATAAAAGTCTACCAACTTAATACCGCAAGGAAACGCTATTTTTCTCATTCTAGACAGTGCCACGTGTATTTCAAATGTAATAGAGGTTCACCAAACTCAATTACAACCCCAGTAACGGTAATTTATTAATGGCCAATAAAGTAGTGGATTAGTCACCATTTTCATTCAGGGTGCCTGAGAACAGTGGCTAAGAAGAAAGAGTAATTCTAAGAGCCATTCCATGCGTCCTCTTTCTTTTAGGAGTGAAGAGACCATTAAGGGGAGAAGCACGAAAAACATTTGAGATGTCATTAAGGGGACGAGTTCATTTCGCTTTGCTGACTCCAAGCCAGAGACAACAGACTTTCTAGAAACAAAGCGGAGTTCTTTTTCGATTCAAAAGTAATAGGTTCTGTCGTTGAATCAATTTAACTCAGAAATACTTTTTCCCATGGGTTTCATTATTCTGAAGTGAATGGATTCTTGAGCATTTGCGCCATTTGCAACAGAAGGTCTTTGCTAACAAAAGGATCCTGGCACCCTCTTCAGAAAGAAGTAAACAAAAGACCCGTGCATTTGTGGAACAGAAAGAAAGTATTTTAAAGTTGTTGAGAGAATTCGAATAATTGTATTTTTGGATGCTAGTCGAGTGTAATTAATTCAGAAAGAGAAATGTAAAGTGAAGGAAAGTGATTAATGTAAGTAGTGAATGTTTGCGATTTGAATCTTTAAAGTTGTCGAGATTTTAATGTGAAAAAAATTACACAAATATTGCTCTTAAGAAAATATATAACTATCTTCATTTGATGTAAACAGCAATTGTTGAAAGATTCAAATACACTTTATCTAGTTTTCCTAAATTTTTAAGACATTCTTAAATTTAAAAATATTGAGTATTTAAGGAGTGACAAAAAATTCTTCTTTCTACACGAGAAAAGAAATTAAATATTAAAAAAAATAAGTTTTCGGTAATATGCTATACAATCTTTGATCAGTTTTTGACAATTTAAAATGTATATCAAATAACATTATCCACTGGGTATTCGAGCGAGCCACTTCTATTTAAAAGAAAGTTTGTGGCAACACTCAATGTGTATTCTTTTTGTCAGATTGTAAATATAAACTTGTGAAATGTTCTTATGTTAAATGCTTGCTCTGTGTGAAATATTCAATTCCTTGTGAATATATGCACCGCAAAATATTCTCCTGTGAAATATACCTCCAATGATATCAAATTTCAGTTTGATCCTCATCATTGCGATCATTTTCTTGCAATTAAAAGAAAATCTAAAGTGAAACTTTTAGGCTTAAGATACTTCCATAAACTCCAGAGTTTTATCGTTTGTGCCTCTGCAGTTAGCGTTAAGTGTATTTTTGGTTGTAACATTATTAATTATATAAGTAACTTCTTACTTATATAATTAACTTACTATATGTAACTTCTTAATATAGACTTTGCCTTAAGAAGTAATAGAATTCCAGTTAATAAGAACACATTGATATTTAAGGTTATTTTTAAGGATGATATTTGATATCGTTCTTGAAATTTGTTTTATTCTCTATGATAAATGAATTTTCTGTAGTTCTGTGGTTTTTATCTCTCACGGTAAGAAGAAAAAATGTTATAAGAAACCTTAAGATACTAGAGATAGCTCCAATTCTATACTCTTTGGTGCAAAGATTTATCTTAAGTCGTAATCCTCTTTTTTTCTTTCTAATTCCAGATCGATTTTCAGCACCTTTTAGACGGTTTACTTTTACAATACCCTGAGTTTTTTTTTATCAAGTGTTAAGTTCTGACAATGAAATTGCTTTCGCTTCCAACGATTTTTATATCTTTTACTTCTAAGAAAAGAAAGTCTTGAACAAATGGTTGAAAATTTTCTTCTTTACATTACATTAAGAAATAATATACATCAAGAAATCTTGTTGTTTATTTGTTTTCCGTGTGTTTTGTTTATTTCCTGGTCTGTGTAAGATAGAAAACATACATTTGAAATTTTTTCTGCAGATAGTATATGTATCTAGGAATTGTAATAGGTATTTTGAGCCATTTGTACAATTTTGTAATACCGGTATTCACAAGTTTAAATATCGGTTTTTCGGTATTTACAAGAAATTTTTAAAATTGTCTCCACTATATGTTCAGAGATCACCAACACAACAAAGTAGTATACATTTTTGTTTTCATGTTTCCCTAACGGATGAAATTCATTATACTATGAATATAAAGTTGCATCGTACTATCAAGGGAAGTGATAAAATACGTGATTCATCCAATGAGAAGGGCCAAAACTATTCTATTACAGTCAACCCTGATTTCGATTAAAATTTTATTAATCTCTCTATTTAATTAAAATTTCGATTAATTTCTCTATTAATATTTTATTTTTATTTCATTAAACTTTAATTTTCTCCTCGCTGTCCAACACTGTTGAACGGCAGGAATGCTCTGATTGGCTGGCGATCATCTCAGATCTACATATATCCCATTAGCCGAACTCCTGTGTCGGCCAATAGGATCACAGCCTTTCACTTTCACTTAAAATCTCTCTCTTATATGTTAATTTTCTCACTCTCAGAACTTCGGTCGCTTGCTGCTCCCGGATTGGCTAGGATAACCCCACCCACTTCCAGATTAACTTTTTCTCATGATTTGGAGCTCTTTCGAGAGCGTTTTATTTAATTTTAAATCTTTCACATCTGGAAAGTATTTATTTATTATTAAATTTTAAATGTAATATTTTTATATCAATAATCTTTCATTACAATGGGCAATAATTGAACTCTGTACAGTCATATTAAAATTCCTGACAGGATATTAGAACCCGTAAAGGACTATGTGCTCCAACAAGTCACCCTGCTGATTCTATTACAGCTCAGAGCGATATTGCACACGCGCAAGGATTCGTAATCTGATCTTCGTATCTGTGAAAACAAGGTTGTAGTTGTGAAGAAAGACAGAATGTGTAATATTTCAATATTTTTTAAATTGGGAAGTTTGTTATTCACATCATGATTTTAAAAAGGAAAATGAAAAAGAAGAAAAGAGACTAATTCAAATTTGATCAAGTTTATAATAAATTTTCTTAAAATTTTTTACAATCAAACCTTATTTACATTCAGAAGAATTCGGTACAATTATCGCGAAGATGATTATGACACTAATGTCGATACTGAAAAGGAATAGTCTCTTGAACGAAAATTTGAATTAGTGGTAATTAAAAGAATTTCAACAAACCCAAATACAATACAGACATCAGCTATATCCAAAACCATCCGACGAGAAATCAATTTATTTGAAGATGAAAAATTTAGAGGTAAATACTTGGAAAAAGTATATCGCGTATTGCTAACATAGCGTAGATGCCCAAAGAGCGCTTTGGACAGCTGGTAATTTGTGCACATGACTGCGTTCCAGGCTTAATGGAAGCACAATTAATGTCTTATGTTTTTTAAGACCCCATTTCAAAAATTTGTAATTTTATCTAAGACTGAATAGTGAGGTTATCACTTTTTAGTGATTTAAATAAATAAGATATTCCTTTACTTTTTTATAATTCTTTTATACTCTTAAAAATTACAAATTAATTTTTTGTGACATTTACACTCTTTAATAAAACTGACAAACAAAACAAAGAAACACCTGCATTTTTTTACTTTGTAAAATTTCTACTATCGGTATTAAAACCGGTATCCCGGTATTAAGATCTAAAAAATACCGAAGAACGGTATTGAACCTGTGGTCCAGTATTGCAATCCCTATGTGTCAGAGGCTTACTTTCCTAATTATTACACAAGTGTATGCTGCTTGTGCGTGTATATAAGTTTAACTATCATATGTAATGATAAACCACATAAGTTTTTATAAACAGAAGATAATCTCAAACTTCTTAAAGCACACATACATGGGTTGCTAAAAGTCCTTAACACACTCAAATTTTTGTCTTATTTTTGAGTTAGACGTAATTTTTCTTAATGAAATTGTACTATCTAAATTATAGTACCGTTAATTTTTGCATTCGACTCATTCCGAACAGCGAACCATTGCTCGAACATAGTTATTAATAAGCAGTCAAGCGCGAAATATATTCCAAATGGTTCAATTATCGATTTTATATAGTTGATAGGGTTGCCAAAACTAACGCAACTAACGGTAATTATTAATTGCGTTTCTAATACCGGTCTTTTGTTTTAAAAATTAAACAAGTAATATAAAAAAATTAAATCAATTCCTACTTTGAGTGGATGAATAGGAAGTATTTTATTAACGATTGAAAATTTGAACAAGATATCTATATATATATAAGGAGAGAGTGAACTAAAATAGTAGGAATTGAAAACAGAGCATGATTCGTGTCTGAATTGTTGTAACAATGCTCACCCAGTTTGGCTGGAAAACCGGTTTTCGACGCCAACTTTTGTCATTGTTTTAAGTTACATTATTATAACAATGGAGACGAACATAAACTGGCGTCAAAAACCGGTAATTAATTAATTAATATTTGAAAAACTATTAACATCAAGTGTCATCCACTACAAGATTTAAAAAATTAATTTCTATTCATCCAATCAAAAGTTCAAATAATTTTATTAACGACTGAAAATTTTAACAAGATATTAATATATATATATATATATAGGGAGAGATTGAGCAAATAAAAAAAGAAGAGTAGTTAGCTTAGGGAAACATCCTGCTTGGCTATAAAAAAAGTTTAAAAATGAAGTGTGGACTAAAATAGGATTAAACTAATGCCATAGTTGCCATAATAAATGCCATAATAAATTGCCATATTTTGTTGAAAATTTCCAACTCCGTTATGAAATTGTTCTTCATTACGCTATTTTTCAACCTCTGTTTTCACTGTTATTATAAGTTTCAATTAAACCTTCTTTGAGTTCTAATAATTGGAAACACGCGTAGCAAATTAGTTGAAAACTTTCAAAATGAGCGATAATTATCTACACGCCGATTTAATGAGAAAGAAAAGCGGACCTATATTTATTTAATACATCACGCATGTTCATTTAGGGATCAACACAGTGCCTTGGGTATAACCGATCTTTTATGTATATTCTTCCATCCAGCACGATTCTCTCCGCGTATGCAGATCACTTTTATAACATAAGAATTTTAAATGGTGGATCCATAAATGTGTGGAGCCAGTGGCGTAACGGGGAATATTAGGGCCTCCCCTTCTGCAAAGTATGGTTTTAGACCTCAAGCTGCACACGGCGTCAGTCAGGCTTTGGGCTTCTCAATGCGAGGGTTGCGGGGGCGTACGTTACGCCACTGTGAATTATAACCAAATTAGAATTAGAGAAACCAAGAGAATATTATTAGAAAAATAATTCAGTAAATAATTCATAGTTTAATTTAAGTGTGGAGAATTTCCTTAAAAATTCAGAATTTCAGTTTTTAATTATTGAGAGTGATGCGTCCTTTTGGAAAGTTAACTTTTTCATGTTTAATGTAATTAGAAGATGAAAATATATTTTAGAATGTAATTTTTGCATTTTTTAATACCGAGTCCTTTCAATGCATCGGAAAGTATAAGAAGTATGAGTACCTTTTGTTTTCAAAAGTATTGATTAAAATCTATTTTTATAATAATTTTTGATACTTACGTATTTTTTATTGTCGACCGATTTCGCCAAATCAAAAGACATTGCCAAATGTATCATAGTATGCTCAAGCAAGATTGTGTTTCTACATGCGTTGAAGAATTTTTCACAATTGGCAGCATTTCGCCCCATTTGGCAACGACTTTTTGTTTGATAATCTAGATGTGGATATAATCTGTAAGCTCCTAATTTTCTTAATTTAATCTTAGAACGGAAATTATCATCGGCTTATAAAGTTTTACATACTAATGTTCTTGAATTTTTTTTTTAAAAAAAAGAACATTTGTTGTGATTTTTTAATTTTTTAAAAAATATTCAGCATTTAATCTCTTAACCGTCTGCGTCGAAAATGTACGTCTCGCTTAACTGGCGCGTTGAATGCCGTAGACGTATATATACGTCTTTCCGAAATACGATCTTTATCTTGGTGCTACTATCAGTAACACAATTCCGAAGGTTATGTTATGTAATGCAATAAAATTACCTTGATAATGTTTTCGAAGGATTTACTCGATTACAAAGAAAAATTCGCTTATATATATGCACTTTTTCCCCTCCCAATACACAGCATACGCGCGCCTGTAGGAAAAACGTTTTCATTGGGGTTCGAATCGCGTAACATTTAATCGGGTTAAGAGACTTTGACAAAATCATAATATTTTTCACTACCCAATTATCAGATACAACGAAATTCACCATGGCATAAATTTCATCATGGAATGAACACAATGCTTTAAACGTCTTTTTCGAGTTCCATTCCATTGTTCTGTAATGTCTAAAATTTGCAAGCTTCTATAAACTGCGATCAAAATTTTTTTTTTATCTATTATGGCATTCAAATTCGTTGGTGAAGGTTTGTTTTGGTTTAAACTGTTTCCTTTGAGTATTTTGTATTTTTTAAAGCTATTTGGTCTGTATTTTCTTATCTTAAAGTTTAAAACTTGTGACATAATTTGATGGCTTTTAGTCTCGTTTGTTTTTTGTAATGGCAACAATTTAATTGCACATACAGTTATTGTACAATTTGTGATGGTTTGTCGGTACAGAATCATAATTAGATTTTTAGGTACTTTCGCATTATGCCATCAACCAATTTTGTCAAATCAAAAGACGTCGTCAAATGCTGCGATATGTACCAACAATGGAAAACCGTGCAGTTCCTGTTCGAACACAATAATAACGATAACAGCATTTGCAACATTTTTTGCTTTGGGGAGATTAGTACACACGTATTATACCGTCGACCAATTTTTATAATCTTTCTTTGCACACCGTTGCAAGCAAACCTTCATCAATTAAATTGACAAAAAATTGTTCCGTGTAATATAGGAAATTAGACATTTTCTTTGCAGATTGTGATAAAAACAAGTAATATAAAAAAATTAAGTCAATTCCTATTTAGGTCAACAAAGAAATTTTTTATTTTAGTTATATTTTATTGAATTATTACAATAAATAAAATTTGTATTTGCATAAGACCGAATCACAATATTAAGTGGCTAAATAGAAAGCGATTTTCCTTTCTATATATGGTGTTGGACTATTATTTTTGTTTGTTACTATTTAATCATTAATTAAATTCTATTCCAATAAAATAGTATAGTAAAAAGAAATCACATTCTCAGAAATCAGGCCAACCCAGATGGGATTCGATCCCACTACCTTTGGATTAAAAGTCCAAAGCGCTATCCATTGTGCTACAGGGACACAATGAGCGATTTTCCTTTCTTTATATGGTGTTGGACTATTATTTTTGTTTGTTACTATTTATCCATTAATTAATTAATTAATATTTGAAAAAACTGTATTAACATTAAGTTTCATCTACTAGAAGTTTAAAAAATGTATTTGAACTTGAGTGGATAAATAAAAAATACTTTATTAAGGATTGAAAATTTGAATATAGGGAGAGTGTGAACTAATAGTAGAAATTGAAAAAAAAGGTGGGTCGCATATATATTTCAATTTACAGCACTAATATATTTTTAAATATTTAACCTGTTTCTTCAAACCCTCTCGTATATGCATATTCCCGGATAACTTCATCTTTAGTTTTTAAAATAAATGAACAACTCTGAAATGGATTTATTTCGATAAACACACTAAAGCGGTTTGAACTCCAGCTTTTTTTGTTTTTGTTTATTTCACAACTCTTTTTCCCTTTACAACGTGCTTTTGAACAAAAGGTTTCAGTCAAGACCTGGTTCCAACATGTGATCTCCACTTCCCTGTTGTTCTTCCTCGAGAATCAAATCCGTTTCTCTGAAGTAAAGCATCATCCGTTCCATAAAATCGATGTCTTCCACGAGTTCCATTTCTTCATCACCATCACCGTCATCGGAAATCATCGGTTCCTCCACGTTAAGAGGATCTTCTTCGTTTTCATCGATCAAAGGATTGTTGATCATCCGTTGCTCAATTTCGGGTGAAGCGGGAAGAGCAAGTAGTCCTCGAACCATGTCATCGAATGTCACGTTGCGAATCTACAAATAAGGGTTAAAAAATTTGAGCTAGTCTCCAAAAAAATTTGGTTTTAGAAAAATAATTTAATAAAAATCGAAGAAAATATAAATCACCAAAAAAATAAGCCGAAATAGCGACTAAAATGTATAAATAATGTAATATAAAAATGTAATGTAAGCAAATTTTTTTCAAGCCAATTTCTACTTAGATCAAGAAAATTTTTTATTTTAGTTATTTTTTTGTCAAATAATTACAATTAATATAAATATGTATACATACCTATGACAGAATCATAATATTAAGTGGCAATTAGTTTTTATGAATTATCATTGAAGTATCGTATTGTTATCCGAAACAATCGTGTAAAGAAAATTTCAGCTCAAACGAGCGCTTTAAAATGTGAGAACAAACCTTTTAAAGTTTTGACACAAGTCGCCAAAATGGTCATTAAGTCGCCAAAAATGATGCCAACGTGGCTGTATCTGTAATTCTTTGAATAATTAGTTTTAATAAATTTTTAGTAAATATAATTTAATTACCATATTATCATTCAAAATAATCGTTTATATAAAATTTCACTCTATTGATCGCTTTAAAATGTATTTTATTAAAGATTGAAAATTTGAACAAGATAAATAGAGAGAGAGTGAGAAACTAATAGTAGGAATTGAAAAAAGGCAAGTAAGAATTCACAGTACTTACGTATTATCGGAACAGTCACGAATTCTATTAATAACTCGCCAAGTTGACAACCCGGATTTCCTATGTGTCGTAGGCGCTGAATTGGCAACCTAATGCTTCATTTCATATAATATCGCAAATATGTTGCGACGATACGAAAGTACCGAATTCATTTTAAGGCTTTTTGTCTCCTATCTGTTAATGATTAGTTGATTAATTGATTGGGGGAATTAAGACTATTTTGAACTGCTAGTTGCTTTTTGAAGGTTATTACGCATTATAGTGGCTTTGGCGAAATTTAAAACAAATTTTCATCAGGTTGTTGAAATCTTGATTGTGCACCCTTTACATATCTATGAATTTAGTTATTGGTAACAACCAAATTAATTGTTTTAAATTTTTTTAAAAACTGAACTTTGAAAAGATATTATAATGAGAGAAGAGATTATTATTTATTATTGCGATGCTGAAAATGAAGATGCGTACTTATTTTTATATTGATTGCAAAGTTGAATTTCGAACAGAACCATTAATTTCACTTATGAAGTTGATAATCAATAGTTATTTAATAATCAATTGTATTTTAGTAAATTTGTAATTTCTTGTGGAATATCGTGCAAAATTGCCCTTAAAACCGAAGTTGATGCAAAACTTGTATAGTAAATACATAGAAAAGTAACAAATTCCTCTAGATGCTGACTACGCAGTTTATATAATTAATAAAAGGAAAACAAGTTCATTTGAATTGAAATTTAATACCATACTTTAAAATTAAAATACTTCAAGAACTTTGCGACCTTTGGCACATTTCAGCACAGTTTTGCTTACATCGGAGAATGCTTAGGAAAATGTTGCCAAACTCATAAAAATCTTTAGTGTTTATTTTCTGGCAATGGGTAATATATAAGTACCGAGATTTGAATGATTTAAAAAACAGTATATTTTTATCCTCCAAATGACATGGAAAATGATATAAAGAAGTCCAAAACAAACATTAAAATATTTTAATTCACTTGTTATGAAAATAGGTACCTATGTACCTTCGACCATTAAATTCACGTAGATTTTGAAGAATTTGCACCAAGCATAGGTAACTAAATTTTAATCACACTCCATTACTTAAATTGGGTACTTGCGTATATTGTACTGTCAAACAATTTCTTTAAATCAACACTTCAGATGTCGCCAAATACTGCGGTAAGTAGCCAATATTGGAAAACCGTTTTGGCGCTTTTACCAAAACAATGACGGTGGCAACATTTGAATTGGCGATGTCCCTTTATTTGGCAAAATTAGTCGTCCGTTTAATACATAAGTAACTCACATTACATTATTTCGGCGACAATACCAAAAGCAGCTAAATTTTAAATAAATGAAATATCCAGCAACATTTTTCAGGCTTGCCTACCGATTCCTCTTCGAAATGTGCCAAGTGACTTCTCATGGATAAATTTCGTTAGAAAAGAATATCTACTCTTAAGAGCTGGCTGTTGGCAGATCTTGGTCTTGTCTGCACGATAGCCAGAGAGGTGCTCAACTTTCTGTTCTACCTAGGGTGGAGGAAGTGGCATGTTTCAGAATCATCCCCGGACATGATTACCTGCTGGCCCATTTCTTTACGATTGGCCTGGCTGATTCACCACTCTGCCCTTTCTGTAAATCCGTGCCAATGACTTAGGAGCATCTATTTGATTGCCCTTCTCTACTTCATGTTCTCTCGGAAGACAACTGTGGAGTTCTCTCTCCTGCTAGCGCAACCTCTGCTTTATACTAGACTGCAAGACGCCTTATGTCTGAAAGATCGTTGGCGAGTGTAATTTTAAAAAAAAATATTTTTCAGGCAGTGACTCTTGCTTATTTTTAAATAAATAAACATGTTTTGTGTGTGCTCAACGCACGATTTCTTTATCGGATAATTCCGTAACAGGCGTTCTTTTCCGTAGAAGGCAAGCCCCAAATTTTAATCATTTTCCGCTGAAAAGAAGTGAAGGAAGATAACTCTTAAAAAAGTTTATTGTATTCGAGCATTTATTTCCTTATTGGCTACAAAACACGGATTTGGCAACGGTTTCTGGTTTGGTGAAATGATCTATGGGGTTAATTATCCAATTATGCCAATACTTGCATATTTCAAGGGAGAAAAAAAAAGATAAAGTAAAAAAAGTGAAACAAAAACAAATTAATAATTACTCAAAATCTTACCTGATTTTCAGAAACTTCATGTTCGACCGGTTGAATCATTTGATAACCGAAGATAGAATCATCGAATTCCGAACTGATGTCTTCGTCATCCAGTTGCAATATCATTCCTTGATCTCTCAAAGAATCAATCGAATCACAATGACAGGAGTTCAAATGAACATCCGAGAAAGAGCTACCTTTCGATTCCAAGACATCATCGATTTGGGAAATAATATCTTCAATACTACTCTCTATAGCTGTAGGGCCGTTGTCTAAGAGAATATCTACTGCTATAATCAGTCGATTTAGTACGTCTTTTGCTTGATTTAACACACTCTCATTAACTAACGCATCTGAATTTTCCATCTGGAAAATTAAAATTAAATCTTTGTCATTTCATTACATAACACATGAAAATATATATTCTATTAAATAAAGAGAATAATAATACGGTGCTTGCGTATTATACCGTCGACCATTTTCGTCAAAACAAAAGACGTCACAAATGCCACAATAATAATTACGGTGACAGCATTTGGCGATATTTTTTTTTGATTTGGCAACCTCTTTTAATTTGACAAATTTAACTACGGTATAATATGTATACAAATAATTCAATTGATAAACAATATAGTTTACCATCCACACTAAGATTTTTGATACCTTTGCACTTGTTTCCGTCAATCAAGATTCTGTGGCTATTTTTTAAATTTTTTTTTTCCTCCAGAATTACCATTAGCAAGTAGAATTACAATAAAATAATTAATATTAATTTTAAAGAATTTCAATCCATCTTCGAATATTTGGGTTACTGTTGTATTTAAATTCAATAATATATTATCAAAAAAGTACAAAATCGTGAAGAATTGTCTAATTATGTGTGGGGTTGTCTTGTTTTTTTACGATTTTTAAAAAAGTATCTTCAAATATTTTTAAAGTTCATAATTTATTAAAACAAACTAATCTAAAACTGACGAAAATACTATTGAGAAGAAACCTGGGTATTTATGTATTATACCGCCGACCAGGTTTATCAAATTCAAAAAATCACCAAATGCCGTGATCTGCTGCCAACAATGAATGACATTTTTGCGCTTCTTTGAAAAAAAAAAAATAATTACGATGACAGCATTTGGCGTCATTTTTTGGATTGGCGACGTTCTTTTGATTTGGAGAAATTCGTAAGTAATAATAAGCTATAAATAAGCAAATAAGTAAGGACCGAAACCTGTACTGTTTTCACTCTTTCAGGTATGTTTCATTGCATTCAAATAAATGCGTATGTCATGATTTGTGACGATTTCTTAGTATAACATTGCGTTCTCTCATTCTAAAAAGCTAGTATGGAATGATTATAAATGTGACATTTTAAAAACTGGGTAAATACATATAAAGTGGACGGTGAAATAATGATAAATATATATTAATTTAAAATTTCCTTGGATATTTCTGAAAGCAACCTTCTTTGTGACTAAGATATTCTTCGCGAAAATATTCATATCACATATATAGAAATACGTATGATTAGTTACAACAAAAACTAATTCAAACATGATAATTAAAAATAAAGTTGTTTCAAACAAAGCTGGTAAAATGTACTCTGATTTTTACTTCGCCGTTTAATGATTCTTACATATCATTATAAACCAGAATCATTAGAACTTTAGATTATCAGAGCAGAAAATCATCAGTTTCTCATTAGTGCGTAAAATTCGACATTTGTATCTTTGCTTGCAATTATAATACTATACACCCACGCTAGTGGAACAAACTTAGTAACATTAAGCTCCTCAATATTGTCAGAAATTTAAACTTATACAACTCTTATATCACATATTTTTTTTCATGAATGTATGGATAAATGAAGTGCTTATTTAGTTAGTATTAATTTATACTTACCAAAGAAAGTATAAATTAATTAGAGTAGACTAGTTTTAATTAAATTCATTTTGGTTAAAATTTAAATGAATGTATGCATTTGACGTAGATTTTTCCCCCTGAAGACAAATAGTTTTAATTATTTGAAAAATATTTACTAGTTTTGAGTATAAAGTTAAATATCTTTTTGTAGAATACCATAGAGTTTAATATAGTGTTATATATACTAGAGCCTAATAATATCTCTTGAACGGGAATTCATGGCAGCCAATGAGGGTTTTAATATCTAAAAGGTATTTATAATATATCAATGAGGGTCTATCTATTGCCGGCTGGGTGGCGTGGTTGGTTTGTCACTGGCCTTCTGTACCCAAGGTTGCGAGTTCGACCCCGGCCCAAGTCGATGGAGTTTCATGATGCAGAAAATCGACAGTGACCATGTCGTATGATAATACGGCATGTAAAAGATCTATAGAGTGTTTGTTTTGCTCTTAGCACATGTTCGCATCGTCAGAGCTCAGGTGTCTTCATCTGTGGAGGAAACTGGGCGTCAAAATTACCTGCGGCGATTGGTATCCGCCTATATGGTGCCGCACTAAAGAGTGATACCAGCTTCTGGGGATGTACTAGGTCTGCAATGGAAAAAATACCAATCCACCCATTGGATAAAAAATATCTAAAAATAACGGTAATTACTTACTTTCTTATACCGACAACCAATTTTGTCAAATTCATTTATGTCACCAAATGCCGTAATAGGCAGCCAATAATGGAAACTTCGTGCACAATAACAATGATTATCATCATTTCGTGACATTTTTTGAATTGGTGACGTTTTGATTTTGCGAAATTGGTCGACAGTATAATACGCAAGTTCCAAATCCAGTAATAAAAGGATATCTTTTATACATTTACTGTAGATAGTTTGGGATATTAACATCTTTCTTTAAATAGAACTCAAAACAAATTTGCTAAAACAGATTATTATAGCGGAATAAAGAAAATTCGAAATGCAATTTATATTATATTACATGCAATTTGAGTATATACGTATAAACCTTATGCTAAAGATTTATCGCCAAGGTTTAATTTCATGCATGAAACCTAGAGAATTTGCAAATTGTGATATCAAATAGGTTACCACAACTCGCAATTATCTTTAGATGTTAGAATTTGGCAATTATCTTTAGGTGTTATCAAACATCTAATGATAATTGCCAAATTCTCCTACGGCCTAAACTTGAGATAAATACGCTAAATACCGAAATTTATTTATGCTCAAATTGTGCTCAAATGTCCTTATATAAGAATGTGATCTCTGTAAGAATAATTCAACATGTTAGATCATTCTTGATTAGTCTAAATATGCAAAATATGGGGTAGTGTGTGTGTTTAAAGAGTATGGTATTTATTTATTACTGGGCAAATTAAAGTTCTGTACAAAATCCTGCGAATTTAGTTTTAGGGGAAATAAAAACTAAAAATACTATAACAATTGTACGAGCGAACACTTTAGATTCCAACGAAATTAAGGAAATCGATTCTCTCACAATCCATTGCCTTTAATGTGTTTTTAAACGTATAAAATGTACATATAATTAAAATATTTTTAGGTATATAAAATTTGAAATATTAATATAGTTTTTATATTTAACGTGATGTTTTCATGCACATACTAAATTAACAAGCAATGTTTATATAAGGTCGTCATTGCCCTCGCATAACCGATAAATGAAAATTAATAAATATTAATTTCCTGTGTCGTTTCATTTCCATCCTTGGTGATACGTTTCGGAGATAGACCTAGGGGCACAGTACTTTCATTGCATTATTGGTGCTACTTTTTCACAGGAAAGGCCATGAAAAATAAGCCAAATTAACCTATCTCGAAGGCAAGGGAAGGAAGTAATAACGCCAAAAGCATTTTCAACTGAAATATGGATAGTAAAAGAATACCTATTTTAAGAATAGAGTATTAATTGTGGAAGTAATTTGATAGTTATCTGCGGCAGATTTTTTCTTGAAATTATCGTAAAATTTCTTTAAACTGGGGTGACTACATTCCTCTAAGCGACCATCTTGGATAGAAAACTACTAATCGGCAACGGTCTATTTTGCTCACGGGTTGATTGTTAACCACTGATCACCTGTGATTATGGAATCGCGCCCAAAACTGAAGGGAAATGAATATCAAATTAATTCCACCTTTTTTAAATATTCTTGCACCCGAATATTGTAAATTTGTGCTAATTAATAATCTGGGTATTTAGTAAAACCGTCAATCAAGTTTACCAGAAATTTAGACGTTGCCTTTAAAAAAAATGCTGTTATCGTGTATTATTGTGTTTGAACATGCGCTGGAATTATTTCCTCTATTGGCTGCATATCGCGGCTTTTGGCACTGTCCTTTGATTTGATGAAATTGGTCGGTGGTTTCATACACAAATACATTTTTTCTTCACAAAGATAAACCATTATAAAGATCCTAATTATAGCAACTAGACTTGTTTGTATTCTATTTTAGTCCCCACCTTTACTTATCGCCTTGGTGAATTATTATTCATATTTTGGATAAGAGTCCAATACAGAAAAATAATGGTGCTTTCGTATTATCTCGCAACAATCGCCACCTCTATTGTTAACTCGCCAAGTTGACGACCCAGATTTCCTATATGTCGTACACACTGAATTGACAACCATGTTCTTCTTTTCATTTCATGTCGCCTATTGGTTACAAAATAAGCTGCTTGTGCAATTTGGCACAATTTGTTCTTCTTGTTTGTCAAAGATACGGGCTAAAATAAGATTTTTCTACCTGATTTTAGGAATATATATTTGCATTTTTGGTGCTTGTTTATTATTTAAACAATACCAACGTTCATGGTAACTCGCCAAGTTGGCAACCCCGATTTCGCATGTGTTGTATGCCCTGAATTGGTAACCATGTGCTTAGTTTAATATAATGTCACCAATACGGTTGCGATAACACATAAGTATACCGTATTTTTTTATTTGCTTACACAGTACGAACAATTATTCGATTACTAATACAACGCGATGTCATATTTTAAAATATTTATGTACTTTAAAAAATAGAAACATGAATTTATAGTGTATCATTGCCCCTGTCATTCACGTAGTTAGGTGTATGAAGTCGGTACAGATATCTAGTTAATACTCTACGAAAATTGGCGATAATTTTTTAGAATTAAGTATTCAAAGTAAAGATTTGAGAATCGTAATGACATTCTTATCTAGTATAGCAATGAATATTTCAATCACTAATTGTGTGATATTTTAAAATCACATACTCTCAAATCCTTCTTTAGACTACATTCAACGTTAACATTACGCTAAAATACGATTGTAGTTCGTCTAACAAAAAACTCCACAAACATATATCCCGTAAAATATCAAAGAACAGAAGAACGCAGTCACCTTTTTTCAAGCTTAAGACTTTTGTCTCTGATAGTACATGAAAACCTACTTTCACAGCAGTCGGATACAGTTTGGCGGTACAAATAATACCCCATTAATGCTTTCGAAGTGCATTTCTGGGACAAATATACTATAGATTCGGTTGATGGTTATGAATCGTTACATACAATAACTATTTTATTATTTTGAAAAGAAAATGTTTAGGATGAAGAATTACATATTAAAAATGTGAACAAGAAACTTACTTGAAATATATAAAATCTATTTGGTGTACCTAAGAATTTTAAAAAAAAACTGCAATAAAAAAAAGTTACAAATTTTTGACAGATTTTTATGACTATACAAACAATATTTTAACAAAAGCAGGCATGCTGTTTATAAGTTATTCGCGAGACGGCATGCATTTAACCATGTGATATTTATTTTGATTTACTAAATTATTTTTCCATCTTCCGATAAGGAAACAGGCATTTAAGCTCAGAAAAGAACACCAAGCTTCCTTGTCATATGATTGTGTTTTAAAATTATGAGATATAATTTCAACTGTCTATTGTGGTACCTTTAATGAGTGTATATGTGACATAATGTAAATTATTTGACATTTTTTCCCAAATTGATTTCACTTATTAATAGCTCTAGTTATCTATTTTGGTCATGTTTGGATGAAATTATACTTATTATTATTCTGTATGTTTATTATTATTAAAATTGTATATTTATTATTGATGTGCTTTGCATGTTCATTTATAGATATATTTAATTTCTATTTGATTCTTAATATTATTTACAATTTCTATTTTATATGCATTTTCTGTAAACTAAATAGTTTTATTCCCGCGTCTTTTAACAACGCTATCGACTGTATTTAGCCTTTACACAATGGCAACGTTTTGTTGTTCTTGTGTTTGTGTAATATAACCTATGCGGAATGTTCTGAGTTGCTGCACTTATCTCGCTAGAAGAGGTTCTCGCAGCATGAAGCTGCTGGCATTTGTCTAAATCTTTTTATGCTAAATTAAAATTGTTGTTAAAAGCATTAGTCGTCATTTAGTCCTGTGTGGCGGACAGATTAATTCCAAGTTTTGTTAAATATATCCAATAAAGCCTTTTATTTCTGATAAGGAAATTAACACTTTAAACATTGTCTATATACATTGCCAAAGATTGACTTTCGTTTTGTAAAATAGGAAAACTTGCAACAGTTACATTCATAAATGGAATAAATTTATGGCGGTTACATATATAATAAATGTATCCCTATAAATTCATAGCTGATCTTAGACTTGTATTTATAATTGTACTTGTAAAATCCAGATACAGTTACAAATTTGATAATTTGTGTTAAACAAGTATCTATGTATTAAGGTTATTCTGTACTTGCATATTATCGCAACAATCGCCAACTCTATTAATAACTTGCCAAGTTGTCAACCCGGATTTCTTATGTATTGTACGCGCTGAATTGGCAACCATGTGCTTCGTTTCATATAATGTCACCAATTGGGTTGCAATAGTACGTATGTATCGATTATTCTAAAAGTTTTCTTAAAATAAAACAGATTACGGATTTTTTTTAAATCAGGTATATTATTTTGTTTATCTATGTCGTTTCATTTTAAAACTAACTTGTACTTTTTTAGAGAAAAATCAAAATTTGGCAACTGTGAGACGATAGAACAGATTGACTAGAAACACGTGATTGCATTTATCATCTGACCAAGATTTCATGAATTTATGACCTGATTGACTGAAAACACGTGGTTGCAGCTGTCATGTGTCTATGATGTCAGATAAATGTAGTCCTTTGAAACGTTCAGTAAAAACGGCTTTCCCCGCCTTTAAATTTCAAATTCGTGTCAAATTTAAATAACCCAGAAAAGTTTACTTTATGGTTGGTGTTTAACCTATGTATAAAGTATTTTTACAATTTTATTTGGAACGTAATGTAATATTATTTATGTTCCACTAAGTTAACATATACATTTCCAATATATCTCTGAAATATCTTAGTATAGTTTTATTATTATTATGTAAATCTAGATATTGAAATCCTCCTGGTACCATTTCACATCGACAGAGCTCAGGTGCCTTCCTCTAGGGAGGAAACTAGATGTCAAAATTACATTGCAGCCCCCCACCCTATATCAGAGGGGGATGCAATCCTCCTATATCAGGGGTGTCAAACTCGTGACCAGCGGGCCATATGTAGCCCACAACAAGCTTTTTTGCGGCTTGGTAAATTTATTGGCACAAAATTATATGTAATAAAATATAAAAATTTCTCCCGAAATAGGAAAGACAGCAGCAAAGAAGAGGTGCCAAGTGTCAAGACGTACATATTTTCTTGTTCTTTCATATATTTTTACTATGATATTGTTACGTTGATCGGAATTAGAGGATTTTATGCAATTCAGTCAAAATGTGCAAGGCAGTTCTCTGAGAGCGATGAGGATTTACTGCAGAAAATGAATCCTTAAAAATACAGGATTCAATAGCAAAATCCACAGAGTAAATTTCAGAAAGTCTTCACGTCTTCAACAGCACTCAAACTCAATTATCAATGTCTAAAATACGCGTATGTAAAAAAATTATTCACAAGCACAGTCTAGCTAATCACGGTCAAGGCAAAGTTTACTAATCGCTAGTCAAAACCAGACTGACTCGTTTCAACGGATATATTTTCGGGTACATGGGTTTCTGGGAACCCTCAGACCCGTATCTGGCTAGAAAAAGTTCTGTATTGGTCTTGGTAAAGTTGTATTTTCATGCTAGATCGTAGGAGCTTGGGCCAGGATCGCTGCATTTATAGACATGGTGGAAACTTTGAAGAAGCTGCACTTGCGTCATAGATCGTGAAATTAGTGGATTTCTCCACTAGTTTCTAGAAGAATCCAGAGGGTCCCGAACTTCCAAACATGGCCGCCAAAGTCACCAACTTGGTCGCCAAAAATGATGCCAACTTGGCTCGATCGAAAATATTTTGCAAAGTTCCTATTAAATCGTCATTTTGATGTAATGGACGGCTTGCTTATGATGAAACATGAAATAAATGTAACAGAGTAATATAAATGCATTACACATCCAAATATAGATTATTTACACTATTTTAAAAAATTAGTAATAATATATTATTTGAAATAAACCTACTTTTCTATATGAATATTTATCTTCTTTGCTGCTCATCTTAAATTAAATCTTGTTTATATGTTCCAATTCAGCCCTTGAGTTTGACACCCTTGCCCTATATGGTTCCGTACTATAAAGAGATATAAGCTCCTGAGGAATGTACTAGGTTTGCAATGGTAAAATACCAATCCCCACAGCCCCATTTGAAAAAAATATTTTGAAATTAACAAAATAGGTACTTGAGCATGCTCTTCTAGGAAATAGGTTTTAATTTAAATTCTATCAAACGATCGGATCAACATCCGTTTTTAGAAAAATAATTGGTAGACTTCTTACAAATAATCTACATTGAACTTGTCAAATTGAAACTACATGTAGGCTAATAAAATTTATTTAGCTAAACAATAGCTATCTATTGCTCAAAAGATCGATTTTATTTGTAAAACTCTCTAGCTCACTACTTACGTGCAATCATTACTTATATAAAAAGTACCTCTGTACCCCAAATTTAGTTTTCTTTTTTCAATTATCTTGAATTCTTAGCTAATGTACTTTCCATTCCGAATTTAGGCCGCAATTTCAAAATATAACCAAAAAGACTGCACTTTTACTTTTATCTACTTTTTTTTTATCATTCATTAGCTTCTTACGGCTAAAAAAAGACAAGAAAATCCTTTCGAAGACAAAATGGCCACGATCTAATTTCGAACTTAATAAAATGTGACATCACCGGTATATTTGTACCAAAAAGAAGATTTCTTAAACGAGTGCGAGTTCTTTTCCTTTTTTCTTCGCGTGAGTCTTGTCAATATCCAGAGATGACGTCTCATCCCGTGGATTGGATTCCGGAACTTCAATTTTCGTCGACGACAAATATGATGAAAAAGTTGTCCTTTGCTGACGCGAATCCTTTACTCTAACTGAAGTAAAAAGAAGGGGAAAAACAATTATATGATTTAGGTCGTGAATTTATCGGGTATAGTAAAGAGAACCAGGATTCTCTATGTTGTTAATACTATGTTTTTCAAAAAAACGGACTGAAAAAAGGAAATTTACATTTTTAAATGATATCATTAATTAGCTTAATCTGTTATCGGGTTATTTTTCAATTTTTGCTATTAGCTCATACTCCCTATATTTATTTATATACATATATCTTGTTCAAATTTTCAATCATTATAAAATACTTTCTATTCATCCAATCAAGTTCAAATAATTTGTTTTTAAATTTGTAGTGGATGACACTTGATGTTAATACAGTTTTTTAAAATGTTAAAACATTAATTACTGGTTAATTAATTAAATTAATTACCGATTTTCGACGCCAACTTAGATTTGCCTCCATTGTTGTAACAATGTAACTGCTAAAACGATGACAAAAGTTGGCGTGGAAAACCGGTTTTCCAGCCAAATTCCCAAACCGGGTGTGCATTGTTACAACAATGCAGACAAATAATGTCCTTTTTTCAATTCCTACTATTAGTTCCTACTACACTATCTCCCTTTATACACTGCTGGCCACCGTAAATGCAACACCAAGAAAGACAAGAGATAGCACAACAAAATTTACTTTGTAGATAACATGTTGACCAAGTATCCAATGATTAAATGTATAGACTTCTGTGAAGTGTGGTTCCTGTCAGAATCAGTAGCCAGAGTAGCCGCCATTGTTGGAGATCACTGCTGCCATACGCCTCGGCATTGATTCAAAGAGACTTTGGATGTGTTCTTGGGGTACAGCAGACCAAGCAGCTTCCACACGTTGCCAAAGTTGATCTGATGTGGCAGCTGAGCGTGTAATCTGGGTCAATCGTTGAGCAACCATGGACCACATGTTTTCTATCGGTGAAAGATCCGGAGAGCGAGCCGGCCAGGGAAGCAATTAATCTGGTGATTACGAGAACCTTTGGACAATGCGTGCACGTGTGGTCGCGCATTATCCTGTTGAAATATGGCTGTGCCAAGCCCTGAAGGTAAGGAAGGACAACTGGCTCCAACACCTCGGAGATGTAGCACTGGCTGTTTAAAGTACCGGCAATGCGTACTAGAGGAGTGTGAGAGTGATATCCAATACCGCCTCATACCTTAATACCCGGTGCAGGACCAGTGTGGCGGTGCATAACGCAGCTGTTCAGCATCCTCTCTCCACGGTGTCTCCAGACTCGAATCCGACCATCGTGTTGTTGCAGACAGATGCGTGACTCGTCAGTAAAGACAACTTCATTCCATTCTGCCGCCCACATCCTTCTTTCATGGCACCATTGGTGGCGGAGACGTCAGTGGTTCTGCGTCAAGGGTAGACCAAGCAATGGACGTCTTGCGGACAGACCACTCTGCTGTAAACGGCGTTGAATGGTACGCCGTTTACAGCAGTATATCTTTTTATATTGAATGGGATGATATTTTGATGCATAATTTGCAAAAACTAAATTATACTGAAGAATTTATAAATTATAGATATATTTTGTATTAAAAAATTTAAGAATTTTTACGTATTAGTTTCCATGAAATTTGAGAAAACAGGGACGTTTCAAGTAATACAAACGTATTTAGTTGTCATATGCTTTAGTAGAGCACAAAGAACAATGTCTATATTTTTTGTCAAGTTGTAAGGGATGAGCTAAATCATCCCTCAGTGAGAGAGGGTCGAAAGGAAGATTAGCCATATTCAAAATAACTTCAATTTATTCTCAGTTGTGAACAACAACACAAATTCTATTAACCAAAGTTAAGAGGTGCACCCAAATACTAAATATGGAAAGCAATAGCGTGGTAGACGAGATACGAGCAGACTTTAAATTATCAGATCACTTACGTCTAGGCAATATCTTCTAATTCTTAGAGACCTTATTTAATTTGATTCCTAATTGACAAATCGTCAACTTTAATATTACAATAATCAGCTACAAAGTATCCACGCCTCACTTCACGTTTAATCAATCACTGTTAGCCGTTAGCAGTCTAACCTCTCTCTCTCTCTGACTCGAAAGTTTAATCTTTATATGCAAGTCTTAATTTACATACATCTTCTTCTTCGAAGGAAGGCTTTCAATAGATTACATTTATAGGCCCATTTTTTCCCAAAAGGACTGTTCGTAAAAAGAATCCAAATAGACCCGTGACAACCCCCACCGTGAAGAAGACATGATTTATATGAGGGTCTCAACGACCCGATAGATGGTTTTTTTATCAATTGATTCCCATTAATTTGAGGTCCTTTTCAACATCGTCTAACGGTTAGATGGATAGTTAGCCATTGTGTAGGTGATCATCCTCTACGTTTGGTCGCTTCAAATTTAGACATCACTAAATTGCCCCAATGAAAAAAAAATCTATTAGAACATGTGTTTTAATCAAAGATATTAATGCAGTTAGTATTAAATTAGCATTTTGTAATACTTTTAATTAGACGTTTGCTGGTTTTTTTAAGAAAAAAAAGAAGCGATAAAAATTATGTATATAAATAGCAGAGGCAGTCCTAGGATTGTTTAAAAATCTTTAAATCACTCGGGAGAAGGGGGGGGGGTCAAAATCTTAGCGGTCTGCGATGCCAGGCTGATAAATAAAGAGGGCCGTGGTGATCAGAAGTTTAAGAACCGTTATACAAGCGCTTTGCTGCTTATTTTTTAAATTTTAATTTTTTTATGCAATTTAAACATTGAACAAGAAGTATGAAAATTGTTGTAATTTTTGAACATAGATTAAAAAACACATGATGATATGCGTTATGAGACCATCATGTGAATTACGTCTATTTTTATTCAAAAACATTCCACTCCATTCATGAAAAAATGCGTTTTTAATGTACCCTGACTCTTCTCATTTCGTTCGATAAGTCTTCGTCTGAAAATAATATTGTGACTGGGGTAGCCGAGTGGCCTTGAGCGCGAATTCATGGCTGTCGTTGTTGAGTCGTGGGTGCCTGATGACATTGCAGATCCTCCTTGTAGAGGGCTGATGCACGTAAATCTGTCGTGGCCCAAAGATCTCACTTTGGAGTGGGGTAAGTGTGAGGAAGTTATGAGAGTGGGGTACCAGCTCAGGTGTCGTCCCTTTCACGTGATCATGGTTCAAAATTAAGAGTTATTTTGCCAATATCCCTCGCGTTGCTTCAAATGCAACGTTAATGAGCACTCACTCACTAAACAAATCATAAGGATAAAGTACATAAATAATGCATGTTAATTTGTCCAATTCTTCAAATTCATTTCTACTTGAATATAGTTGACAGTACACACACTAACATCAGTAAAGGATTTGAGATTCATAAAATACATCATCCTTATTTTCCACTCTCAAATCTGTCATATTTTAATGAGAAACCAACTGGAGGGTTTCATTCCATTGCTTTTCAGTAGGCTCAAAGTTAATAGATTTCACTCGGAATTGATTTTCTGGGAGGCCCAAGACGCCTCCCGCGCTAAACCAGCTCCAGCCTCCGAGTCTGGAAGAGGAGAGAGAGCGAGTCTTAATGTTCCGCCAGACAGTATCGATCAGGGGTAGAACAACAGGTTTCTTTGAAAACATTCGTTGTAATTTGTCTTCTATCCAGGTCGCTTCCTGGATTCGGGCTGCGTTTGTTTTGGTGCCACAGGTCTCAAACTAAATAAGATTGTATTTACTTCTTCCCTACAATGTCTGGGGACACAATTTTTTTTTCTCGTTCTCGACACTTTTCCCCCCTCCGAAGTAGAGGAGTGCAGTTAAAAGCTAAAGCGCGCGTAGCTAGAACTTCTTTTTTAAAGTTCGTTTGTATGAAAACGTCTGTTAAGGAATGCAAAGGGATTTTAATTGGGTCGTAGTTTGTATTATGTGTTTGAATAAAAAAGAAAGAGAAAAAGCATTGTCTGGAAGTAATCAATTTGTTCAGTTTTATAAAGAAAGAAAGAAATCAGTGTCTTCCACTTTATTGATGTTTAAATCACAGAGGTTTCCAAGCTTCTTTTTTGTCTCGTATGCCCCTTGTCATGTTGTCCGATTTGGGGTAGACCACTAGTCGCCTTATATTGTTGTTGTTTTTTTGTAAATTCATCAAAATGAATGTGTTTTTGAGCAGCTGGTATAAGCTGGTGCTAGACTCAAATTTCTCTCTGTAGTGTAAGACCTCTTAAGAAAACACAAGTTAAATTTAAGCATTTATTAAATAAAGTCAAAATTTAAATTTAGTATGTGTTAGATAAAGTAACTAAGCGAAAAAACAAGTGCTCAATTTACAAAAAAATTTCAAAAAAGCAATATATTGTTGTTTGTAATAAATAAACAATTCTGTGTCCTGGCAAATAAACGGTCTGTGCGAATCTGGTATTTTCTATCTGATTTCGGTACGGAAGGCAGAATGGCAATTTTAAAAACGACGGAAATGTCGGAAATCTCTTCCCCCCCCCCCAACCATTCTACGGAGTCTGCACGACAGGTGATATTACACGGGTACGCCAATCATTTTCTCATCTTTTGGTATCTTCAATGCTCTTTTGCATTCAGGGGTTTGTGAGAAGGTAGCCTCACATACAAACATACATTAGTTTACTCTCGAATTTCGATACTGTAGATATTTGTCTATGTTTATATTTTATTAAGTAATGTAAATAAATAAGTGCCATATGTGTATGTGGTTTGTCCCATTCATTAAAAGTTAAAACTTAAGTCACGACCAGTTAAAATAAGAACCGCTATCGTTAAGCCTCATTTACACCTCATGCCCCCTCCCTCCCTCGGCAATTTTTTTGTTGACATGGATCCCTTTTAAGTCATCATCGACCCATGTAGGTCTATTTTGACCACTTGGATATTGTCAAGGGTTTTAATAAATCATTTCGATTTAATCATAAGAAATTTTTTTTAAAAATCCATTCGTATTTAGTTAAGATCTTCACATACGCAACAAATAATCAAAGAAATAATATCAACTATCACTACTATTAATTAATTATTCCCTCCATTGCTATTACTATCCACTGTCTTAATTATTTGTATACTATTTTTATATTATTCGAATATATATGTTAAACTACAGGTTTATTACAATGGACCAGCTTTACTCTCATTGATTCAATCGTTATTTCTGCAATTACGTTTAATAGGATATTTGTAATGAATGTTGATTGTTAAATTCTATCAGAAATAGTCCAATAGAAAATACGTTTAATAATTAGGTCCTTTAGGTTTAATTAATCAATTTAACCCACTTCTGCTACCTCTCACATGGAAGGTTGTCGAAATCGGAGAATTAGAAGGGTCAGCTTAGGTCTTGTCCTCTTCACAGATGGTGTTCAGTAATTACGAACTGTGTTGCCCCAACAGTCCATTTCTAATCTGTTGCGCTATATTAATGCTACTAAAATATGCTGATTTATTTACACCCTTAGGTCTAATCATCCAGATTCATTTCAATATGCTGTCCACGACATAATACATGACTTTAATGAAATAGAAAGTTTGACGAAAACTAATTAGTTTCTATAAATTCAAAAGTTTTTGTAATTAGTGTTTGTCCTCGATATTTATCATGATACTTTGCTGTTTATATATGGCTTATTATGCATTGCTGCGGTATAATCTAATGTTGAATCGACTAAATTAACTTACAAACTCAAATAACATTGCATTTAGCATTGGTTATTCAATTTCTCATTGTATAATCATGGAGAATATTCTACAAAGCTGCAAAATCGCACAGGGTATGGTACTTAAACATTCAATGATAGAAATTTGGAACATGTTTTATATTATATTCCTTTACATATATATGAAGTATTTTAAGTTATATAGCTTATGTAAGAAGACTTTTGAAGGAACTGAAAAAGCTGATTTACATACACTTAAGGAATTAATTTCTTTATTGGTTCTAACAAGTATTTTTATATAACTTTTGAGTAAAGGAATATTTATATCTAAATCTATCTATATATGAGGTTCCTACAGAAAATAAAGACCGCTTACTTATACAAAACGAAATGTACATTATTTATTGAAAAAACTGTTCTGTTATATACCAGAAGTATCCTTCACTTCTCCACATTTAAGGCTATATTTGCTTAATGTTACAGAATAAGACCCGAATTTGGAATTTTTTTGCAGAAATAAAAGAACTCAAATATATATTCTTAATATATATTTTTCTAACAAAGAATAATATTCTTATTCATCCATGAGTTTGTTCACCCTTAACAAAATTTAAAACCAAAATAGGTTGGAACCAAATCAAAAGTTCCTCTCGACCCGAGTCAACACAAGCAATTAAATGTTGAGGTGTAGTCTCTGCATGGTAACACTTGGTGCTAATTGGAGAAGTCTTGGCCCCATAGGAGAATGTGAGGGACTTAAAACTCCCCGTAGAGAGTCAAGCAAAAGTAGTTTGATCTCTCTTGTCACCTTTAAAACTGATTAACGCTCCAGGGCACTGACTAAGATACCACGGATGCGGTGGTGTTTGTTCCCAGGATATGTTTATGGAGTTCTTTACATTTCGAGTATAGGTCAAGGTCAGAGGTTCCTCACTGATCCGAGTCATTGAAGTACCATCCTTTGTAAGGTCATCAGCAACGTCATTATATTTTAAATTCATATGGGATGGAATCCGCAGCAGATGAATCACGAAGAACTAGACAGGATCCCGAGTTAATCAATAATATTTATTCCCTTGTGGTCTCCAATTGTTTAAATATTGAATAGCGCTTCAGCTGTCTGAAAGAATCCAGATTTTGCCAGTCAAATGACGTTCAGAAGCACAGTTTAGAGCCATGTCAATGGCAATCAATTCAGAGTAATAATATATTCCAGCTTCGTTACCATTTTCAGAGAGCAGCATATTTTATCGCTCTTCCTTTTTTCCGAGTTTATCCATTTTTTCGGGTATAAATGTTTTTCTTCTGTAACCGTAATGCTAAATGCTTACCATTAGAAAAAATTTAATTGCAATTTATTCGCAAAAAATTGAGAAAGAATAATATTTTTAAAACACATTATCTTTATATGAAAATATTGTTATAATAATATTTAGCTTAAATATAGCTAATGGTCCTTGAACTAAGATTTTTGAAAAATAAACATTTTTCCAGAGTTAGGCTCTATTGTAATAATAGCCGGTGTTTTTTGTTAAAATTTATCTTATCTGGTATATTAGAATGTTAATAAGTTCATTTTTAAATTATATAGGCAAAATATTATTATTAGTATAGAAGTATTTTTCATAATAGTAGAGTGTTTTGAAAATATGTCATTTTTTCTTCATTTTTTGCCAAAAAAAACAGCCTTTAAATAACTTTTTCTCTTAATAATATTCTTAAAACAATTTTATATGCATATTAATATAAAAAAATCCTTTATTCGCTTTTTCAAAGTCATGGCCAATCATCTGAAACTTATAAATTCGTAATTCAGCGTAATATTCTTATAAACTTGAAATTTGTGTTTCATGTAAAATTTTGTAGTTTCAAGTAGGATAAAGCATTTTTTTTCCGAAAAAAAAGTTAAATTATGCACTATAAACTTTTATAAAATGCTGAATTTATATTTCTCCCGAATGTTTCAAATTTGTTGAAATAATAAGAATGCAAATCAATAATCAAATTCATATATCCATAGATTAACAAGTTGATAATGGTTGATAAAATAATTTTACAGTATTAGTGACAGTCATTAGTAATACGCATCAAAAAATATTTATATTAGAAAGAAAATAATATGGTTACCTATATTTCAGTACAAATAAGAATTATTTTTTTTTTAAAATTCTATTCCAATTTTTCTTTACAAAACAACTTGTTTCCAAACAAAAAGAAACTTGAAGAATTCTAAAGTTTTCTGCATAAGAACAACAAACACATTTCCTCCCCAATCCCACAAACTACCACTCGGCACAGAGCTGTTGTTACTGCAGTCTGTCATTCCCCCAAACCGAAAACTTCCAACCATCAGCTGCATCCATTTTTTGTTTTGTTTATGCGAAAACAGTCATCTGAACATTCGAAGAAACACATCATTTTCTTGGCCCAGTCCCATTTTACTCAGATGCTGCAATCAACTGTTGCAGCTGAAGCAACACTTCGCTCAAAATAATAAAACAAAGCAATAGTTTCATATTTGGGGAATGGCATCGGTAAGAAATATCGATAAAAGAAGAATTTTTCGTGGGTTGTTTGTGAAGGGTAAAGCACGAGTTCTATCTGTAGAATGGATCAATATCTCTGTCGGTTGGCGACGTTGGAAACACTTTGGGGATTTAGCTGTCGCAGATTGTCTGGACTTCTAGAAATACTTTTATAAGATTTCGGGACATCTGCTGTTTTCTGATTGAAAGCAATATCGCAAAAAATGAGTTTCATAAGACAAGCACGATCTCTGTTTTTTTTTCGTCGATAAGAAATGAAATTAATATTTTTGTGATCAATCTTCGAAGGGTATATCTGTAATAACCAAGGTTTTATGGTTGTTATTTGAGGGGCTTGGATATGTACGTTTGCTTACTGTAACAGATAGAAAAAAAAATAAAGCTAGCTTTTGCTCGAATAACTAAGATTTTTATGTTTTATTTCAAGAACACCTTAATATCCTCAGGATTTTTTATCTAAGAAGTGGTATCACTGTAGATAAACAATTTAGTAATTTGCCAAGTAGAAAAGTATTGCTTAATGAATTTAAAGATGTGTAACACTGTATGGGGACTTAAATGTCCCCATACAGTGTTACATATCTTTACACTGGGGGATGGGGACTTGAATGTCCCTATCCCCCACTATCTCTCTTTCGATTCAATTTCCACACAATCCATTCTTAGCCGATCTCTTTTCAATAAAACAAATATGCTTGACAAACTTCTACTCTGTATATCTAATAGTTCAAAAACAGAAATCATGTTTTATTTGTAAAATCTCTTACCATATGTAGCCCCTTTTGGAAGTCTATTTCCGCAAAACCTGTTCTTTACTCAACAAAAGTAACATGCGTGCAATATTTTAAATTTTTAGGCTTAATAGTTCAAAGACACAATTTTTTTTCAGACACAAAACGTTGCATTAAGCCCCTTGAGAGTTGATTTTCGCACAAACACCGTTCTAAGCGGATTTCTTCTCAAACAAAAGAAACTTGCTTACCAATTTTCACATCTGTAAGCCCAATAGTTCTTGAGATCTCGTGGTGTGTGAGTGAGCGAGTTTCTTTCCTCCTATATATTTATATCCTATATATTAACATTAAGAATATATATATATATATATATATTCGTAATGATTATTTTAAAAATAAAGCGCAGTATATTTCTTTTATGAAAAACGGATTTCAATTCTTTTTGAATTTTTGAATATGCTGTATGCATTATTTATCCTTTATAATAAAGAGGATTCTGTGGATTTTATATCATTGATGATAAGTGGATATAAGATTTTAAATCATAAATGATCTTGATAAACATAAACTTTTGTAGAATTTGAAGCATGTTGCGAATGAACTATTTCATAAATCTTAAGTGAAATACTTGTGTATACTTTAAGTAAACCTATTGCGCATGCGTAAATATCAGCAAAACTACAACTTTTATTCTGACATTACGTATAATCTTAAAACTGTTATTTCATTATTTAATGTTAAGTGATTCAAAGTGTTTCTGGGTGTAAAAATTCATTTTTATGAGGAAAATAAACGATTTTTTTTATCTAAAATATATATTTGGTATAGGTATATATATACTTGGTACATTTTTAAATCTATTTCAAAATATAACAAAAAAAACTTAATTTGTTTCCAATTCGAAGAAAACGCATTTTGTTAACATTATGGTGTTATGTACAGAAAGGGTTTTTCTTTTATGCTTATTTTATTGCATTTTATAAAAAAGTTTTTCTGAGTAAATTCTCATATCTTTTCTTTTTTCATTAATAAAAACAATCATCTCACGAGATGAAAGTTACATATTTTTCTTTCATGATAATATCGTTTCAATTTATAAGGTATTTTTAAAATAAGCAAAAAATAATAAACATTAATGATGCATTTGACTTCAATACTTCAAAACTGTTTCTGTTATCATATAAGATTAAATATACTATTAAATTATTACGAAAGTTTTCAGAATTCAATCAGTTTTCTTATACAAAAAATGTCGCGAAAATGTCGCGTCAGACTGACCACTGAAGAGAGCATCTAATTATGCACCTCAGTGCCCAGGGTTATAAAAACTGAGATGGACACAATAGGCCTTGACACTCTGACTGTTGCGCCACTGAGTTTAGTTTATTATTTAAATTTATGATTTATATATATACATTTTTTTTCTTGAGTCAAATATCTGTTTAGAAATCGCACCATATTTAAAACTTAACCAGGTCTCACGCAGGTATATTTTTGATCGAGTGTTTATTAATTCTTAAACATAGAATTATCATATTTAACACAGCATTCTCAAAATTATCAACTCTCTTTTTATCTCTTTCTCTGTCTTTATACATATTTCTCTGTCTCTACTTCTCTCTATATATGACTATCTATCCTGCTATCTCTCTATACCTTTATTGCTCTTTCTATCTCTACATCGCACTCTTTCTCACTCTCTTTCTCTATCTTTCTTTCTTTATCTGTGTCTCTTTAACTCTCTAGCTCTCTAACTGTATGTGGGTGCGTATGTATTGGATTAAATATCTACATTAAAAAGGCATCATTAACTAATAATTTTTCTATACATCTCATAATGAGATTTCTCACTGAAAGTTTGTAAAACATCACTTATTCACAGAATTGACAAAATTGTCATTTATTTATATCTATCAATATTTTGTATGTATTAGAATACATTTTAACAAATAAAAAACAAACCATGAATTCAACTTTTTATTGTCGTATGAAATAAACGAATATCTTCTTGAAAGTATATAATTAAAATATTATTCCCAGACTATTTTACTTCTATATATTTCACGGTTCAGTAAATCATATGGTGTAAGATAATAGCCCTAAAATTCAGAAAGACTGTTGCATAGAATTTTGTCGATCGATATATTATTTCCGGCAGCGAATGGAGGAACACAAAGGAGCGAATGAAATTGTATCAAAATCCGTCTTTCCGGCTGTGATGGCAAAATAAATAATTAGAAGTGGATGAGCAAACATTGACTCGAAAGCTGTTCCATAAAAATCACTCTCTTGTTTCGCACAGGGCCAAGGGCAAGCGCAAAGTCAAGTGGGAATAAGAAAGTGAATTTTTTTACCCTTTCCTCAATGTAAATATTTCCAGAGTGGTTTCCCATGATTTAAAAGAAATGGGTGCATGAAATGGTTTGCTTTATCAAATTGCTGGGCCAGAATTTTCACCGAATTTACTTTCTTATCAGAAGCGCAAATATCACTGGAATGAAGAAGCGGGGACGACCTGTGACCTTTGTTTGCTTTTGTGTTTTAAATGCTTTTGGGAAGAAATATCATCTCATGCATATATATTCGCCCACTACTGTATAAATGTCATAAATGTTGTTTTCAAACATCTTAAATTTATATAATACAGTAAAAATTCTTTGTTATGATTTAGTTGAGCTTAATTAACCCCTTTAGTGGTCTTCGCGAATAAAAAAAAACAATCAAGAGTAATTCTAAAAGTTATTTAATATATCATTAAGAGATAGGGGAAACTCATGTAACTCAATTTTTTACTGTCTTTCAGATCTTCTTAATGTCATACGAGTCGAAAAAATTATATATTTTCATTATACAGAGTGATTTATAAAGAATCATACACTTCCCACACGCTATAAAACAATAACTATCAAAGACAAGCACCACCTCAGCAAACCATAATGTAGATGTACTCTTAAAATTTATGTCGCGTCCCTCATGGAAGTGACGTAAGCAGTAGCATGCGTGTTTTGTTACTAGATAGCCAAAATGGCAGCGTCTGTAGTGGAAAAGGATTTTCGTGTTCTTGAATTTCACAAAATGTCTCGGAAGCCACTTTTTTGGATATGTTAACTCTTTGGTTGTTGCTACAGTTGCAGGATAAGATCGAAAACTTCATTCCACAATTGGATGGTAGCCTCACCACACTAGTCGGCCAACGTGCGAATTTACATCAAAGAACATCTTCCTCACCAATGGATTGGACAATTCGCGGAGTACAATATGCCACTTACCCAATGGCCATCAGGGAGTTCTGATTTAAACTTTGTGATTTCTTCCAGTGGTGGTACATACGGGACAAGATTTTAGCCCCTACCCTTCTTGTTGATCTGGCGGAGCTGAAACAGCTATCAACGAACTTGATTCAGATATCTTAATACGCGTTTTGGCGTAAAAGGATGAACGGCTCAATGTGTCTCGTGTGATTAAGGGTTCACTAATAGAACATCTGTGACAAGCTCTTACAAAACTTTTAATAATCGCATACAATTATATTACAAGTAACATATTGTAACGAATTTCACAGTTGGGTTCAGGGATTGAATAGACTTTAATCAGGACAGCGAAAAAACAGTTCTTTATTATCAGCCCAATGAAGAATACAATGTTCAGAAAGGCATAAGAACAGCCGAAGTCACAGTAATACAACACAGCAGTAACACAACGCAATTTACTGATCCAGCGAGAAATATATCAAATGCAAAGCCGTAGGCTTTCGTACTCTCTTCGGCATAAATCACGACGGAATCACCCGTAAAGTAACAGAGGCTGCCGGCGCGTCTGAGCTTCAAGAAATCTGAATAACTACCACAACTTGCATTCCAGTATGCCTTATGTAGACACGGCGAAAATGGTAGAACATTCCAGAAAATAGGAGAACCGGAACCGGAAGTCGTCAAATATCGCCAAATTTGGCGACACTTGGCGACAAAATATGTTGCCAAAACTGTCGCCAACTAAACGATATCTCGCCAATTTGGCGAGATACCCATAGAGCCCTATGTTATTTACAAGGTCCCATAGCAATTGATCTAATTCACATGTTTACATGCAATAAACATTAATCCTGCACTATTTTTCAAGCAGAATAGTAATTTTGACATAATTTAACATAATAAACACATTTTAAATACCAAAATCGTAACAATATAATATCTTGCATTGTTCTTGATTTATAGTGTATTGAAGCTGTATACATCTTTATGAAACACCCTGTTTTTGTATAAATTCCTTACAGTATATTCCGGAGTATTACACGCACCGTCGTTTGACGTCCATCTATATTTTCAAAATGCCATATTTAATATTTAGGTGCATTCGCAGTAAACGCGTACCTTTTTCTGTTCCTACAGTTAGCTCACACTCTCTCTATATTTATCCTGTTAAAATTTTCCATCATTGATAAAATGTATTTTAAAGCACTCAATTGAGCTGAAATTTTATATACACGCTTATTTTGGATGACAATACAGTATAATTTAGCTATAATTAATAAAAATTAATTATTCAAAGAATTACAAACACAGCCACGTTGGCATCATTTTTTGCAACTTAACGACCATTTTGGAGACTAGTGTCAAAACTTGAAAAGGTATTTTTTCAACATTTTGAAGTGCTCATTTGAGCTGTAATTTTCTATACACTATTGTTTTGGGTAACAATACGATAATTTAATTATAATTAATTAAAACTAATTGACTGAAATTAATTGTTTAAAGAATTACAGATACAGCCACGTTGGCTTCATTTTTAGCGACTTGGGACAAATCTTTAAAATATTTTTTTTTCTTACGTTTCAAAGCTGAACAGTTGAACTGAAATTTCATATACACGATTGTTTTGGATGACAATGCGATACTTTAAGGATAATTAATAAAAATTAATTACCTCTTATAATGTACACATATTTATATTAATTGTAATTATTTTATAAAAAGTAATTAAAATTAACTTTTTTTTTGTTGATCTAAGTAAGAGTTGACTTAATTTTTTTTATATTTTACATGTTCTTTACAAAGAAACATGAATTGTATACGTGCAATATTCTCATCTTCTGATAAAAACGGTTTACATAAAAACAACAAGTCACAAAACATTTCACTTCACAGTAGTGCTTAGCGGACAGTAGAACATTATACCCCAGATTATTTTTAAAATAAAACTGATGCCGAAATCTAATTTCCCGAAAGGTGTTTTCTGTCATGCGGGCGAAAAGGATGAACGGATGAAAACGAAGTAAAATTAGGAGAAATGGAATGTTTGGCGAAAGCGTCGAGATGTTTTAAAGAATATAGAAAGTATTTTGGTTTGGGAAATGTTCAAATCCTGAAAAAAAATCTAAACTTATAAATGTTATTTCTAATCTTCTTTTATACTTTTCAAGAATTTTTCCTTTCAAATGGGGCTGTTGATTGGTAATTACCATTGCAAACCGAGTACATTCCCCGGGAGTACTAGTTAGTGCGGCACCATATAGGTGGATACCAATCACCAGAAAGTAATTTTGACACCCAGTCTCCTTCCCAGAGGAAGGCACTTGAGCTCTGACGATGTGAAATCGAATTAGGAGGTTTATTTTACCGAGAGTATCTAAGCCAAACAGGCACCCTAGGGTTCTTTAACATGCCGCTTAATCATACAACATGGACTCTGTTGATTTTTTGCATCATGATAATCTACCGACTTGGGTCAGACCTAAACCAGCAACCTTAGTCGTTCAAGGCCAGCCGCGCGCGCGGGCACTATTAAGAAAAAAAGAACTGAAGTTAGAAACTGAAATTGTATGTAAAGATAAATAATATCCCTAATGATTTTCTAGCGATGAAAGCTCTGTATTGCAGTAAAAACAAATTTATTGAATTGAAAGAAGTATGTTGATAAATAAAATGCCAGTGCTGAAAAAAAAATTTTCTATCAACATAACTTTTATTTTTACGTTTTTATATATAATAATAATATAAATTAATGTTAATTTAAGTTATGATTGTGTTACAGATGTTAATATATGATTCACAAAAAATATAAATCTTCATGAAGAAAGATACAAAGGAATTACTATCAATACAATTTTTATCGAATAGTGAGTATGGAAGTAAAAATAGAATGCTAAAAATAATACGTTAAGTCTTTAGATTTATTATTTTTCCATTTATCGAAAAATTTTAAAAATAAAAACAAGTCAGCAAAATTAAAATCTCGGTTGTTGTAACCTATTTTCGTTTTATTTCAATTTTAATCCTCTTATTTGAAATCCTAGGTCTCGGAGTATAATTCTATTGATCAATACCAAGTAAATCATTTAAGAGCCCATTAAAATGAACTTGCTGAATATGTTTCTTTATTTTTGCTGATACAGGAATTTTAATCTCGGAAACAGTTCTTGAAAATAATAATATAGAAAAAGCTCATTTCTCTTTAATGATTGCTTTTTATTTTTGCTATTTTTATTCAAAGGAATTCAAAAGACCCTTACATTAATCTTAGAATAACGAAGAACCACAAGTAGAAAAAAAACATTTTTATTTACAAACCACCAAAAAAGAAGTTATCTTTTTATTATTAAATATCTTGTGAAAAATTCACAAGAATTCTTCTGGCATCCAGTTCCCGAAAGAAACTCTCCGGAACGTAGGGATTTATTCAATGTGTGAATCATGAATATTTAAAGCTCATTCGCTCCTGCTGAATATTTCTGGAAGAAATTGAAAAGACTTGACCAAAGGAAGATTAAAAAATTGAGGCTGAAAATTTATTCTTTCGACACTGTTTTTTAACAAGAGACGAGCGATGGTATAAGAAATTTTCAAAATTTCAACAAAGAACTTTGAAATATAACTATGAGAATTGATATTCCATTAAATATAAAACGATTGAGTATTAATTTTTCATCTTAATTTTATCTTGAATCCAACATTCCGCTTCAAATAGTAAGAAACTATGGCATATTTTTTTAATTCCATATAAATCTATGAGAATTTAATCTTAGCACTTGTTTAGTATTTTGTAAACAAAAAAAGCCCACAATTCTTCAAAAGTTCCGATTTTCGTAAACTGACTGTAAAACTAATGGCATTTATAGGATTGAATTTATTTACAATTTTGTATGCATTCTAAAGGACAACTTGTAACCCCCTATTTCTACCCTCGGACACGGATAAAGGTGTGGGAGGAAGTGAAGGACGACTCGAGATGGTATTTTCTAATTATTTATTCAGCACACTAATTAACTCAAACACAAATCAATTAATCAGATTAAACAAGATGTTTCCAAATAGAGAGCAGGGGTTTTGCAACGAGAGTCACGAGTTGGGAGAATACTTCTAATAAATTGATCCACCTTTTATGAATCAATCTTCTACTTTAATATTTGCTTCACACTGTAGTTATGTGACTAATTGTCACTTAAATCTCTTTAATAATTTAAATACCAAAAACACGCTATCAATATGACTAATACCTGAACTGTAGATAGTCTTCCTATCTTCTACTTAATATTTCAATCTCTTCGTAACTTCAATTAAATATCACTTTTTCTCTATATAACTATCTCTTTCTCTCTTTCTATATCTCTATCTCTCTATCTAACTTTGTATATCTCTATCTCCATCTAACTTTCTCTCTCTCTATCTAACTTTCTATATCTCTATCTCCATCTAACTTTATCTCTCTCTTCTATCTAACTAACTAGCAAGCAAACCTATACTATTTATAACAGACTTAACTGCATATCACGGTTTCTTCTTCGGAAAGGGTTGTTGATATTCATAGCCCAAAGATTTCCTATGAGGGTTAGTGGAAGGACGCGTATAGATCCGTCACAAACTATTGCAAAGTTTTACTCTTCAATGGGTACTATAAAACTTAAAGATATTTAGAAAGTTGTTAGTAAGATGTTATTATAATTTAGTTCTGTAAGAAGCCGTTTTATCAAGAAAAAACAAAACCAATGAATTTAGATATTGATATATATATATAGCTTCATGTATAGAAAAATTCAGGTAAACTCTTAAATTGTTTGATCTTCTTAAGTGTATTTTTAGCTACTCTATTTCCGTTTATGAAATATTCATTTCTATTAGTTTAATTGTTTGATAGTTTACTGTTTGCTTACATTTAGGGCATAAAGGTTTTTCATCTATGGTTTATTTTCTTCAATTTTTTTGCACTTATATATATATATATATATAAATTTTTTGCTAAAGGGGAAGATTTGAATCCTGCAAGGCAAGCCAAACCCTACTCCACCTCCCTACCTCAGTGACAGCTTTAGAAATAATAGTTTTCCATTTTGTTCAATTGGAATTTCTTCATATATTTGTTTTCTGTGTTCTCGGATCTCGATTTCAGAATTTAAGCTTCACATGTTTTATAGAACATTTATGTAATTTATCCTTCACCTTTTATTTACTTTATATAATATTAACGTACAGGGTGTAACTGAAATGATGATCCATGCAATCCCTGAATTGCTTGAAATATTTTTCTGAATGCCCGACAAGTCAATCACCTGCTAATAATAAAAAAAAAATCATTATAGCCCTGATCAAATGGAAAACAATTTTCTCTCCCAAATCAACTGAAACATCTCCAGGGGTTAAGTCTCAGCAGAGGGGATAATTCTCATAAAAGAAGTTATGCCAATTTCATTTCTGCAGGACCTATCATACGAAGTTTGATGTAAGATGTATACGTATTTAATGTTCGTGTCTAACTAACGGATTCATGTAAAGGGTTTGCCGAACAACTTTTAGATGATCGATAAAATCTTTATACTACGTCACAGATTCCAATTCCACCATAGCAGCTTGATACTTATCGATTGATAATCTCTAATTAAGTTTGCACAATGAATGTGACATCTAAATACAATATAGGTTAAAAATTATTAACACGATTCTGTACACTCCAACAGTATTTCTGGCAAGAGAAAATTAAAAAACGAACTAAAAAAGTTTTAAATTTGTATTATATATATATGATAAAATCTCTAAAGCTGTGCTTCTCAAAGTTTCAATATTTGCCACCCAATATTCAATTATAATTTTCATCCTGACCCCTCTCGGCCCACTCCATACAATAACTTGTATTTAATTAATTCAATAATATACTTTGACATTAAAGCTACAATACAACTGTAACCTCTCTTAAGCGCCATTGGCATATATAAACTTCTCGCTCAGCCAAAGCGTTCATTGTCCCGGACATATATATACGTCTTTCCAAAGTACGATATTTTCTGAGCACTGCTATCCATATAATTATTCCGAAGATTTTGGAATGAAATAAAAGGACATTTTTTACAGTGCGTTTGCGAAGGATTTACTTATTTCAGAGAATTTGCTTATTTATTCCTTTTCTCTCTCCCCCCCAATACATCACATACCCGCCCAAACGTGGAAAATGGGGGCTTTGGGAAGCGAATCGCTTAACTTCAGTGCAGCAGTAAAGGAAATAATTATAAAAAGGAAATAATTATAAACTGTTCAAATTATCAAGATAAGCGTTAATTTTTGTATATGATGACAAGCACAAGAGGTCATTGGTAATTATTAATGTTGTTCTTAATTTAGTATTGTTAAATTTACTATAAAATATATTGTGCAGCACTGATACATTTATCAGTGTATTATATCAGTGTAAATATGTATTTTATTTTTTACTATGTCATAATGTATTTCTTTTTTGCTTCCTTTCAGTAAATTAATAATTTTTTTAAATACTCTTTTGTTTTCGACATTTCAATATGCTCGCGCCCCTCGTAGAGTTATGACGCCTCCCTAAGGGAGAGCGTCTCACAGTTTGAGAAAAGTTGCTCTACAGGATTATTTAATTCTTTTTTTTTCATGTAATTTCGTGAAAATTTGCACTAAAAGCAAACTCTTTCTAAAATAAAAACTATCAACTCTCTTACAAATACATATTTTCGATGTAATAAAAAATATTTTATAAGTTTGATGGAATAATTTTTTTAAACATCAGTTTATAATCATTATTTATCAACAAAATATGGCGTGAGGATTTTGTTACTCCCCTTCAATGTGGTCTTGTGTTTTTAATAATATTTTTTTTCTCTTCCCTTAAATTTATTTTAACTAATTTTACTTAAAACACTTCACCAAAACAATGGTTTTCCCATAAGTTCGTATGTGTGTGCGCATGCTTCTACCTACACTTTGAATTATAATGAAAAGCTGACCACACTGAATATTTTTGGATATGAACTTCGTTGAATTTCATAATGCATTTTTATCCCACTATATCTAGTCCCTATTATCTGAAATATAGTATTATTCTTTTAAATCTTTTATTTCATTTATGTGAATACTGTAACATTGTATTCTCTATACCATAGCTTCCCAACCTTTTTTAAAGTAGCGTCCCCTTTTCTAGTAAATATTTCGATACCGCCCCGCCCCACTCTAGAGAAATAAGAGTGTACATAATACAGAGTGAAAACAAGAGTTAAGTTATAAAAAATATCCTATTACTAATAGAAAATGAATTTTTAAATTAATTTTTTCTAAAGCTCCCAATATTTTACTTGCGAATATGAAATAGCTATTGCCACAAATTAATTTAATTATGTAATATTATATATTTTAGTCACAGATAGGACATTGTTGGAATTGAAACGCTACTGAATTTCTTCTTCATTTAAAAGAGTGGAATATAAAAGTTTTAGCTTGCCTGTTTTAAAGGCAGGCAGGAGTTTTGATGATACGAAGTAATTCATAATAAAAACTATTGCTTTCAAAATAAATATAAATTGACAGTTTCAGGCTTTAAAGAATCACACGTTAATTCCTGATTAACATATTTAATTATGTTTCTTGGATAATATACGCAATGAAATGCAGTGGACGAAATATGTTTCCTACTGCTCACAGACAAAGACAACACTTGCACTACAGAAATTAAGATGCACTATATCATTCAATTTAATGTAGGTCTGAATGTAATGTAATCTTTAAGTTTTTCATCCATATCCCGAACTACCGAAATATGTGAATTTTCGTACATGTGATATAGAAATGATTTAAATACACTGGTGTCCAAAAGTTAAGCATAAATGATAATTATATGAATGAAGAAGGAACTGTAAATCAGAATGGCGGGAAACATGATATGCGAGTGTAAAATGGTTATAAAATAAGGAAGCAAATCAAAAGAATGATAATAATTAATTTTATTATTCAAAGTAGCAGTTTGAAAGAAAACTGAGCATAGCAAGGATTCACACTTTAAAGAAAAAATGAAAGAAAACATTAAATAAAATACTGATGCTGCAGTTTAATAAGGCGTGTGGTCACCTCTGACAGCCAGGCACGCTGCACAGCGATTTACCATACTTGCTATGAGATGATGAATGAGTTGTGGGCTCAAACGGTTCCAAGCTTCTTGGAGAGCTCTCTTCAGTTCTGTAACGGAGCTTGGTGGGTGCGAAAGGCTGCAATTTGTCTCCCGAGCATATCCCATACATGCTCGATAGGATTTAAATCAGGGGAGTTCGCAGGCCACGACATGCGCTGGATGTTTTCCGTTTCAAGGAAGTCATCAATCAGCACCGCTCGGTGACATGGCGCATTATCATCCATGAATATGAAGTCAGGACCGACAGCACCTCGAAACAAGCGAACATAAGGCTCAAGAACTTCGTCTCTGTATCTTTGAGCAGTCACAGACTCCGTGTCAAAGAAATGGAGGTCTGTGCGGCAGTCCATCATGATGCCTGCCCATACCATTACTCCCCTTGATGGAAAATGATGTCTTTCCGTTATGTTTCTTGGTTCAAAACGTGTTCCACGTTCTCTCCATGTAATTACCCTCCGAGAATCACTACTCAGACTATACCAGGACTCGTCACTGAACAGCACATTGGCCCGCTCTCCCACACTCCAATGTTGATGTTTCAAACTCCAGTTCAAACGAGCGCGTTTATGCGCAGACGTGAGGGGAATGCAAACTGCTGGTCTTCTGGAATACAGGCCAGCATTATTGAGTCTCCTGTAAACAGTTTGTCTCTAAATTCGTATTCCTGTGGCGACTGTGAGCGCCGAACCCAGTGCTCTGGCAGTACTGCCCCTCTGACGTCGCGCACTTATTACCAGATATCGGTCTGGGTTGTGACTCTTTGTCACCCTGATACTGGTTGTCGGGTAACATCTCCCGTTCTTTGAAACCTCTGCCACAGTCTTGAGATCACAGACTGGTCCACATTCAGAATTCGAGACACATCGGTTTGTGATCGGGAGGATTCCAGCATTCCAACGATTCTTCCTTTCGTAAACCTGTCCAACTGGCGTCTTTGTGCCGTCATTCACCTTGTTTGATGGTTAACAACGTTCCTTCACACAGCAGTTGCACGAAACTTGTCTGAACTGCCTATGCTGCGTGAATCGGTTTCTCCGCGTTCCGACATGCGCCGGTGTTTCGCGCAGGACGTAGTCGACTGAAAAGTTTTGCATAAACCCAATGTTTCTTCTTCACCCAATTAATATCCACAAGAAATTTGGAATAATTTTACGAATATTTACTCCATTTTTTTTTTTTTTTTTTTTTTTGCATTTTACGATTTATGCTTAACTTTTGGACACCAGTGTACATAAATCAACATAAGGTAAACAGTATTAAAGTTTACAATTGTTAGTACATAATCAGCGTGTTTTTTGTCTTTTTTAGACTATATTTGGTTAATCTACCAAGGCCCTCCGTGCCATCTCAACAATCAGTAATTTTTTCTGGGTCTTCTACTTCCCCCCTGAAAGCCTCAAACACCCACAAGGGGACGTTATCGCCCACTTTGAGAAGCTATGCTCTAAAAGAAGCAAATTTGTGTTTTGATTTACAAATTTAATTTAATGTTTCCCCCCCCCCCTCACATAAATCTAAAACAAAAACACTTCATCCAAAAAAAAGTATGGATAATGAATCAGAAATGATTATTTTTTTAAGAAAGAACGTTATTGAAAAGGTTATAGAAAAAAGAATTCAACGTCAAAATTCGAAGGGTTCGGCTTATCGATTGAGAACTCGGATCGTGCGGTATCCTTTGACATATAAAGCCTCCATTATAATGTCATGTGTCATGTACACACAGTATTCTAAATCTCCATACCAAATGATTAAATTCTGTCATTCACAATTAATAGTAATGTAATGAATATGTGATGGACTTTATTACAACCATCAACTAGACCAAATACAAATATTTACACAAGGTAATGAGAAAAGCACGAGGATATTAAATGTTATCTCATTGAAATATGAGTCTTTACAGATATCTTTACAAGTATTAAGATGAGGGGACATTTTACTACTCTGATGTACTTTACGACAGAGCTTCTCAACTCCTGGGGGGCGTAATAACCTTAGGAGTGGGCGCGAGCATATTGAAAAGTCGAAAAGAAAAGATTATTTAAAAAAATAATTACTTTATTGATAGTAAACAAACACAAAATACATTCTAACATAATAAAAAAATTAAAAAATCATTTACTTTAATGTAATGCACTTATGAATGTATCAGTACTGCACACACAATGAATTTTATAATTAATTTAACAATAAGTAAGAACAATTTTAATAATTACCAGTGTCCCCAAGGGTTTGTCATATATATACGTAAAAATAAATGCAAAAATTAACACTTACCTTGATAATTTACCCTTTAAAATTAATCCCTTAACTGCCGATTAAAAGTTACGCAATTCGCTCCCCAACGCCCCCCATTTCCCCCGTTTGCGTGGGTATGTGACGTGTTGGAAGGGAGGGGGGGGGAGAAAAGGAATAAATAAGCAAATCCTCTGAAATAAGTAAATCCTTCGGAAAGGCGTATATATACGTCTGGGGTAATTTTAACACTGGCTGAGAGAGACGTTAACATGCGACGGCGGTTTTAAAGAAGTAAAAGTTGTGTAGTAGCTTTAGCTTCAAAGTATCGTATTATCGAATTTAATGCATTGTTATTGTACTCAGGGGGCCGCAATGAAAATTATGAGTGAATATTGAGTCGCAATCATTGAAAGTTTGAGAAGCACAGTTTTACTAGATTCATGAAGAATTATTTTGAAAAAATTCTTGTCTTAGCAGTTAATTTTCAAGAAATTCTTTTTTTACCGATTAAATGATATATCACTGTGATGAAACAACATTTGCTTTTAGAAATACTATATTGAAAAGAATTATATTTCAATATTTTTGGGACAAAAATTCTCTCGCAATTTAAACTCCATCAATTATCAAATGAACTCTTATTTGGAATTTATAAACTAAAAATTAAATGATATATGCTCTTTGAACAAATAAATTATTCGATATAAAAGAAAATTAATAAAATCTAAGTTATAAGAAATTTCAGGTTCATATATTCTAAGAAATAGTATTTGAACTGTTGCCAAATGGACAAAAATTCAGAAATATTTTAATTAAATAAAAATGAAGGTTTGGGGAAATCATTTAAAAAATTATTTTATTAATACTATTTCCACGTGTTATTTTATCCAAGTCTACTTAATTATTTTTTTAAAAAACATATTCAAAAGTTTTATTAAAAGTCAAATGTTTGAAATCGAGATTAAATTAACAGATTAGAAAATAGTTAGTGTGTTCGCTTAAAGCTTCTTAAATGGTTTCATTATAATGATATTTCATAAATTGCGGTAAAATTGATGTGTGAAATATCTCAAATAGTTTTCATTGTGTATAAATACTTTCTTTATTATAGTTTACAAATTATTCGCAGCAATAAAAAAATTAACTTGTACTCTTTTATAAATATAAAGTTGATATGAGTATAATATAATGTTGAGTTCCGCCTTTAAGAGGGGAAACAGAGGGCTGTGTGTAGCTCTGGTTGGTTCTTTCTTTTCACGTGTTTCCAATCCATCAGTTATGTGCTTGTTTGATGCCAACTTTCTCTTTTTGCAGAAACTTTTTCTTTTAAAAAGTACATGTTTGTCAACTATGATAAAACACATAGGTAAACAAAATACACTTGATTTAAAAATGAGTGTATGATAAATAAAAATTGCAAGATTTTAATGCCAGTTTTGAATTTAACGGAAAACACCTGATTTCCTTTATCATGTGACCCTCATGAATTAATCTATTCATGAGGGTCAAATTAATATGAGTTTTGCATTTAAATTCGTTAAAAATTTAATATTTATTCTCTGGCGACTCTATTTATTTTCTGGACTCTAATTCATCTGACATCATAATCAAATGACAATACGTCAACAAATTCCCACGTGTTTGATTCAACTGAGCATTTTGGCGGTATTTTCGGATTTGCATCTGCTATCATATAACCAAAAAAAATGAAATATTTTCTTTAATTAAAAAAAAATAATAAAAATTTTTTTTTATGCATTACTGATAGCTTTATAAATATCTTTTTTTTTAAAAATCAACATTAATATTTCTTTTTTTTATTACAAAATTGCAATTTGTAAATTCTTGGATCGATTGCTATCGATTTCGGTCGCCAAAAAAATTTACATTGCCAAGGGTTCGCTGTTCTACACTTCAAAACTTAAAAATTAAGTACAAAGGCTTTTGTTCAGTTGAATGATCCATAACTTTTTGAAACACAATGTGGCTGGCAAATTAATTACTAAACCTAAAAGTATACAAAAACACAAGAAACGAGTTCAATGAACAGAAATATAAACTAAACACTTAAATCTAATACAATAAACTAAAATTATGCATGTATTTAATAACTATACGAAAAACGAATGGCTAGAAAATATATTAAAAATATTTAAAGTACTAAAAAAGTTAAAAGAATACAAAATTTGAATGTAAGCAAAATCGGCGGTTAGCACGCAACCACGAGTGTAATACGATTAGCTGTTATTGTTTATTTGATAATCACGTAACATTCGCTGAACGATCGCAGTGCACTCTGGTGATGAATCGACCCCATAAATATGTCTTGTTTATTTATAATCGATTAAATAAATAATCACATAAAAAATAAATGAGGCCAAAAGCGGTAATTTAAATTTTAAATGACTTGTCATAGTTGCTATGGCAACATTTATGAAAAACACTTTCTGCTATTAAAAACATTCTCGAATATATTTGATTCTTCATCATTTAATTATTTATTTTAATACTTTAAACGCAATTTACAAATTAATTTTGATTCAACCCTTTTAAGAAAATATGTATGTTTATCTGAAATTCCAAATTCATAAATTTCTCTCTCTTTTTGACTATTTTCATCTTATAATTTTCTCATATCAAACAGTTACAATCAATTAACTTTCGCATATTTTATTATTATAAATCTAAGTGGTATTCGAATCCAAACTATTTTCAACTATCTTTTAACAAAATATCAATGTTACACAAGCTTCGGCCATGTGCAAAATGATTGGTTATCAAGTAACAAATTGTTAATTACAAGATTCTTAAAACTTGGGCTTATAATGATGAAAAATATTTTAATTAAATAATTATTCAATTTAAAAATAAAATGTTTCTGGGAGTACTTTGTTCCATTGTACTCTGAACAATTACGCTATCCCGTTATTTTCCTTAAAATGCCACTCTAGCCCACATTAAACAAATGACTCGATTAACTTAAATAAAAATTCCTCAAAGCTACATTTGCAATTTCAATGAGGAATTTCAAAAATTTAATTAATGGACACACAATGCAATTCCAACTTTGAACTCGCAACTCCGAGAAAAACATTAACGACCCCCGGTAATTCTAATCATTATTATTTCCCGAATTTTAATTGTTCTGTCGTTAAATATACAGAAGGGGGGGGCGTAGAAAATTCAACTGTTAATTGCAATGGGAAAGTGCCTATCAAGCGGGAGAAGTGGAAAACTGGATTCGGGAGCGAATTTCCGGAATGCCATGACAGACACAGCTGTTTTAATGCAATCCTGGGAATCGAACGGGGCACAGGCTGAATTTCGAACACTATAATTGCCTGTCAGTTGATCTGAATGACGTACTTGCTAAATAAAACGAGTGATTTAAGATATGTCGCTCAGATCTTGAGAAAGCCTTGATAATGGATTTCCGATGCTTTCTGTTGGCGCGCTTTTGCTGTGGAATGCGACATGTAGAATGTCATTTTAATTTCAAGTTTAGATTTTTGGACTTGTTGCGTGTTCTTCGTTGGATCATTTGATTTTCTTTTGATGTTGAGGTATTTATTGCTTTGCGAGCATGATATTTGTCTTTTATATTAAAATATCGTTGGAATGTTAGAGGGTTCAGATTGAAATGGCATGTTTTGATTTATTTCCTTGGGTAAAAAGAAGGAAAAATTTATTTGGATAAAGTTGTGACGGATTCTATCCGCGTGTCTTCCCCTAATCGTTTTGGGGGAAAGTATTCTTTAAGTGAGATTTGCGTTTGAAAACCGCTTTCCGTAGAGATGATTTTGCAACAGGCCTATGGTCGTTTTTCCTAAAATTCCTCTTGGGGAATAGCTTTCTGTAAGCATTATTTAATTGAAAACTTCCTCCCGAAGAACAAGACGAGTTCCACATAAATTATGTCATGTATTTAAGTATTAAGCTTCGAATTCGAGTAGGAGAGAGAGAGAGAGAGATTGGAAGGTAAAGGATGGCGTGGAGGTTAACTTAAAATAACGAGATAACGTAAAGCTAGACGAGAGCACTTTGTAGATTATTTGATTAATATTAAGATTGATGATGTGGTCAATAAGTTAAATTGGATTCGCGGTCGGTTTGTATTGGATTACTTTAGAAATTATCTTCAAATATAAGAAGGCGTATTGTGCCTGGAAGTGCTAATAAATGGTTGTAATGAATAGCCTATCTATTGCAAGTGTATTTTATGCTAATGTAAAGGCTTTTTAAACACTGGCAATGAGTGTATTAGGTTAATCGTGAAAAGTTACTAGTGGAACGTGATTTGTGAATAGGGAATCCTGCGAACTGAAGTTAGAATTGAAACTTATCATCCCTTCAGAGCAGTGGGAGAAATATAGGAATTGATTAGTACAATGCAGTTGCAGTTCAAGAAGAAGTTGTCTAGTGAACTGCAAGAAGATCAAGAGATAAGTTATTTTGAATAATCCTATAAGTTAGTTTAAGAATTTAGATTAATATTGCTCCCAAAGTTATTGAATTAGTTGTAAATTGCTCAAAAAGTAATAAACCCTAAATAAAAGTAATTGTTTTTAAAACAACGTCTGCTTCCTTCCCGAGCCCTCTTACACCTGCAACCTCCGGGTTGAGACAAAGTAAGAAAAATGCTACCTTTCGTGGATTCTAGAGTTTTTATTTTTTTTTACCAAATCCATGGGGCCGTGGGTAACCTAGTGCTTAAAGCATGGACTCCAGACCGGAGGGCCTGGGCTCTATGCCTGATACTACCAAATACCCTCCGAGTACACACGGAGCACGTGCTCGTTAATTTAGGGGGCTCGAAAGTCAAGTGAGCGATTGCTGCAGATACCACAGGTGCAGGGTACTGGAGAATATTTCCTTCCCCTCCAATTCCATACCTAAATTGTGGTGGTGGAGATAGGTGGTGTCTCCATCTGTCGTGTAGAAGTCCAACCTGTCTCAGCCTCTGACAACTTTCATTCTTTCCCTTCAGGAAGGACACGACACCAACAACAACCAAATCCATGGACACAAAAGCAATCAAAACAAGAAAATTTTTATGATTTATGAAAATCAGCTGCGTTTGTGCTGATTAAGCAATGTAATTGATTTTTCTAATAGTTTCCCAATTACTTCTCCTAAATTATGTGTGTACGAGAGAAGGGGAGAAAATCGAACCTTATAAAACATATTTTAAATTTTAGCATTTAAATATTTTGCAGAATGTTTTTTAATTATGAATATAATTTTTAAGGAAAAAAATTCCGATTTAACTTCAAAATATATAAAAGAGAAAAACGACTGCCTCACTTATCACGAAATCTCCAGAAGTATTAGATATACTGACTTGAAATTTGGCACTTATGTTTCTTTTGTTGAGTAGAGATCCGTTAGGGAAAATCGACTCCCAAAGAGGAATGCGGCGACGTAATATACAAAAACCGCCTGCTTTTGAACTATTACACACACAGACTTCAAATTTGGCAAACATGTTTCTATAAACGAGTTTTGCGGAAATCCACACCCTAGGGAAGATATATAGGGATTAAGCGAACAAAAATTCCTTTTTGAACTATTACATCTATAGACTTTAAATTAATGCAGACATATTTCTTTTGTTTATTAGGAATGCACTAAGAATAAGTTTGGCACAAATCATCTCCCTAAGGATAGTTATAGATAAAAAAAAATCCCATTTATCAACTAGTAGATTTACAGACTTGAAACTTGGAAAACATGTTTTTTTCTGCTCAGTGGAGATTCAGTAAGAACGTGTGTTGTGGAAATTGACTCCAAGGGGGTTGCAGGGGAAAAAATTCTCTTTTTTGAACTGTTAGACTTACAGACTTTAAATTGGACTAACATATTTTTATATATAATTCGATAGGACTTTCAAGATGCCATGATGAGGCTATAAAAAAAGAAAAAATACCCTTTTTAATCAATGTTGATGTTTCACTTGAATTAATGTTAAATTAATATAGCTACAGACGGATATTTATGATATGCTTTATTTATTAATAAAATTATATCCATGTGATGAAGACGATATTTAAGCACCCACCACCTAACGTCCACTCTTTACAACCGAAAAACGTGAAGCAATTCTATATTTAATATTTAACAACTCCAAATTTTTTTTCCAAGACCAATCCTTTTCGGAATTAGGATATTTTTTATAATTTCATGACATTGTTTATAGTTTTTATTTAAAAATGGTTTTAAAATGATCTTAATTTATCAAATTATTTCATTAATGTTTGTAAATACAATAGCTTATTATTATTGGTGTATTATTTTTGTGTAAAATGTCGTGACTCGGATGAATTCTACATATTTTAAACATTTTTTTCAATGTTGCCCTATGAAAAAAAATCATTTCATTCATTCTGACTGATTTTATTCTATCCAATTAAAAGTAACGATAAAAAAGTAACAAAGGAAATTACTACTTAGAAATGTTAATTCAATTAGGCATTTCAGAGTTTTATTCTTTTTTTTGAAAAAATTAATGATAAGATTGTGTGAAAACTTTGATTGCAGAGCGTTATTATATAGCATCGTAGTTAAAAATTAGAAGGGAAAAAATCAAAATAAGTTAAAGTTAAATTTCTTACAAAATTACAACTAATTCAAATATTTTATAAAGTTTCATATTGAGTTCACAAG